>JAMOIN010001616.1:0-63672 GCA_024666655.1 Dascyllus trimaculatus
TGGTTTGAACAGGCTCTGCTGGAAAGCCAGTCGGGCCGTGTTGCTGGGGGCCCCCGTGTGCTGTGCTGGGGAACCCGGTGTGCTGATCTGTGCTGCTGGGGAGCGGTGTGAACAGTCTCTGATGGAGAGCCAGGCGCGCTGTGTTGCTGGGGGCCCCCGTGTGCTGTGCTGGGGAGCCCGGTGAGCTGGGCTGGGGAGCCCGGTGTTCTGGGCTCTGGTGCTGGATTGCCCTGTGGACAGGCTCTGCTGGCGAGTGGTTTGAACAGGCTCTGATGGAGAGCCAGGCGGGCTGTGGTGCTGGGCGGCCCCGTGTGCTTTGCTGGGGAGCCCGGTGTGCTGGGCTGGAGAGCCCCGTGTGCTGGGCTGTGGTGCTGGGGTGCCCGGTGTGCTTGGCTGTGGTGCTGGGGAGCCGTGTAGACAGGCTCTGCTGGGGAGCGGTGTTAACAGGCTCTGATGGAGAGCGAGGTGGGCTGTTGTGCTGGGGGGCCCCGTGTTCTGTGCTTGGGAGCCCGGTGTGCTGGGCTGTGGTGCTGGGGAGCCGTGTGGACAGGCTCTCCTATGGAGCCAGGCGGGCTGTGGTGCTGGGGGCCCCCGTGTGTTGTGCCGGGGAGCCCGGTGAGATGGGCTGGGGAGCCCGGTGTGGTGGGCTGTGGTGCTGGGGAGCCGTGTGCTGTGCTGGGCGGCCCGGTGAGCTGGGCTGGGGAGCCCGGTGTGCTGGGCTGTGGATGCTGGGGAGCCGTGTGGACAGGCTCTGCTGGGGAGCGGTGTGAAAAGGCCATGATGGAGAGCCAGGCGGGCTGTGTTGCTGGGGGCCCCCGTGTGCTGTGCTGTTGAGCCCGGTGTGCTCGGCTGTGGTGCTGGGGGGCCCCGTGTGCTGTGCTGCGGATCCCGGTGAGATCGGCTATGGAGCCCGGTGTGCTGGGCTGTGCTGCTGGGGAGCCGTGTGGACAGGATCTGCTGGGGAGCGGTTTGAACAGGCTCTGATGGAGAGCCAGGCGGGCTGTGCTGCGGTGTGCTGGGCTGTGCTGCTGGGGAGCCGTGTAGACAGGCTCTGCTGGGGAGCCATTCGGGCTGTGATGCTGGGGGCCCCCGTGTGCTGTGCTGGGGAGCCCGGTGAGCTGGGCTAGGGAGCCCGGTGTGCTGGGCTGTGGTGCTGGGGAGCCGTGTAGACATTCTCTGCTGCGGAGCGCTGTGAACAGGCTCTGATGGAGAGCCAGGCGGGCTGTGGTGCTGGGGGCCCCCGTGTGCTGTGATGCAGAGCCCGTTTAGCTGGGATGTGGAGCCCGGTGTGCTGGGCTGTGGTGCTGGGGAGCACGGTGAGCTGGGCTGTGGTGCTAGGGAGCCGTGTAGACAGGCTCTGATGGAGAGCCAGGCGGGCTGTGGTGCTGGGGGGCCCCGTGTGCTGTGCTGGGGAGCCCGTTGAGTTGGGCTGGGGAGCCCGGTGTGCTGGGCTGTGGTGCTGCGGAGCCGTGTGGACAGGCTCTTCTGGGGAGAGGGTTGAACAGGTTCTGATGGAGAGCCAGGCGGGCTGTGGTGCTGGGGGGACCCGTGTGCTGTGCTGGGGAGCCCTGTGTGCTGGGCTGTGGTGCTGGGGAGCCGTGTGGACAGGCTCGGCTGGGGAGAGGGTTGAACAGGCTCTGATAGAGAGCCAGGCGGGCTGTGGTTCAGGGGAGCCCGGTGAGCTGTGGTGGGGGCCCCCGTGTGCTGTGCTGGGGAGCCGGGTGAGCATGCCTGTGGAGCCCGGTTTGCTTGGCTGTGGTGCTGGGGAGCCATGTGGACAGGCTCTGCTGGGGGAGTGGTTTGAACAGGCTTTGCTCGAGAGCCAGGCGGGCTGTGGTGCTGGGGGGCCCCTTGTGCAGTGCTGGAGAGCCCGGTGAGCTGGGCTGTGGTGCTGGGGATCCGTGTAGACAGGCTCTGCTGGGGAGCTTTGTGAACTGGCTCTGATGGAGAGCCAGGCGGGCTGTGATTCTGGGCGCCCCCGTGTGATGTGTGTAGTGGGCCCGGTGAGGTGGGCTGGGGAGCCCAGTGTTCTGGGCTGTGGTGCTGGGGAGCCGTTTGGACAGGCTCTGCTGGGGAGCGGTGTGAACAGGATTTGATGGAGAGCCAAGCAGCTGTAGTGCTGGGGGGGACCGTGTGCTGTCCTGGGGAGCCCTTTGAGCTTGGCTGGGGAGACCAGTGTGCTGGGCTGTGGTGCTGGGGAGCCGTGTGGACAGGCTCTGTTGGGGAGTGGTTTGAACAGGCTCTGCTGGTGAGCCAGGCAGGCTGTGGTGCTGGGGGGCCCCGTGTGCTGTGCTGGGGAGCCCGGTGAGCTGGGCTGGGGAGCCCAGTGTGCTGGGCTTTTGTGCTTGGGAGCCGTGTAGACAGGCTCTGCTGCGGAGGGGTGTGAACAGGACCTGATGGAGAGCCAGGCGGGCTGTGGTGCTGTGGGCCCCCGTGAGCTGTGCTCAGGAGCCCGGTGAGCTGGGCTGGGGATCACTGTGTGCTTTGCTGTGGTGATGGCGAGCCGTGTAGACAGGCTGTGCTGTTGAACGGTGTGAACATGCTCTGATGGAGAGCCAGCCGGGCTGTGGTGCTGGGGGCCCCCGTGTGCTGTACTCGGGAGCCCAGTGAGCTGGGCTTCGGAGCCCAGTGTGCTGGGTTGTGGTGCTGGGAAGCCGTGTGGAAAGGCTCTGCTGGGGAGAGGGTTGAACAGACTCTGATGGAGAGCCAGGCGGGCTGTTGTGCTGGGTAGCCCCGTGTGCTGTACTGGGGGGGCAAGTGTGCTGTGCTGGGGAGCCCGGTGACATCGGCTGGGGAGCCCGGTGTGCTGGGCTCTGCTGCTGGGGAGCCCTGTGGACAGGCTCTACTGGGGAGCAGTGTTAACACGCTCTGCTGGAGAGCCAGGCGGCCTGTGGTTCTGGGGGCCCCCGTGTCCAGTGCTGGGGAGCCCGGTAAGCATGGCTGGGGAGTCCGGTAAGCTGGGCTGTGCTGCTGGGGAGCCGTGTAGACAGGCTGTGCTGGGGAGCGGTGTGAACAGTCTTTGCTGGGGAGCGGTGTGAACAGTCTCTGATGGAGAGCCAGGCGGGCTGTGGTGCTGGGGGGCCCGGTGTGCTTTTCTGGGGATCCCGGTGTGCTGGGCTGTGGTGCTGGGGAGCCGTGTGGACAGGCTCTCCTGGGGAGCGGTGTGAACAGGCTCTGCTGGGAAGAGGGTTGAACAGGCCCTGACGGAGAGCAAGGCGGGCTGTGGTGCTGGGGGGCCCCGTGTGCTGTGCTGGGGAGCCCGGTGTGCTGGGCTGTGGTGCTGGGGAGCCGTGTGGACAGGCTCTGCTGGGGAGCCGTGTGGACAGGCTCTGCTGGGGAGTGGTTTGAACAGTCTCTGCTGGAGAGCCAGGCGGGCTGTGGTGCTGGGGGGCCCCGTGTGCTGTGCTGGGGAGCCCGGTGAGCTGGGCTGGGGAGCCCGGTGTGCTGTGCTGTGGTGCTGGGGAGCCGTGTCGACAGGCTCTGCTCCGGAGCGGTGTGAACAGGCTCTAATGGAGAGCCCAGGCGGGCTGTGGTGCTGGGGGCCCCCGTGTCCTGTGCTGGGCGGCCCGGTGAGCCGGGCTGAAGAGCCCGGTGTGCTGGCCTGTGGTGCTGGGGAGCTGTGTGGACAGGCTCTGATGGAGAGCCAGGCGGGCTGTGGTGCTGTGGGGCCCCGTGTGCTGTGCTGGGGAGCCCATTGTGCTGGGCTGTGGTGCTGGATTGCCGTGTGGACAGGCTCTGCTGGGGAGTTGTTTCAATAGGCTCTTCTGGGGAGTGGTGTGAACAGGCCATGATGGAGAGCCAGGCGGGATGTGGTGCTGCTGGCCCCCGTGTGCTGTGCTGGGGAGCCCGCTGTGCTAGGCTGTGCTGCTGGGGAGCGGATTGAACAGGCTCTGCTTGGGAGCGGTGTGAACAGTCTCTGATGGAGAGCCAGGCGAGCTGTGGTGCTGGGGGCACCCGTGTGCTGGGGAGCCCGGTGTGCAGGGTCGTGCTGCTGGGGAGCCGTGTGGACAGTCTCTCCTGGGAAAAGTTTGAACAGGCTCTGATGGAGAGCCAGGCTTGCTGTGGTGTTGGGGGCCCACGTGTGCTTTGCTGGGGAGCCCGGAGAGCTGGGCTGGGGAGCCTGGTGTGCTGGGCTGTGCTGCTGGGGAGGCGTGTGGACAGGCTGTGCTGGGGAGTGGTTTGAACAGGCTCTGCTGGAGAGCCAGGCGAGCTGTGGTGCAGGGGGCCCCCGTGTGCTGTGCTGGGGAAGCCGGTGTGCTGTTCTGTGCTGCTGGGGAGCCGTGTAGACAGGCTAAGCTGGGAAGCGGTGTGAACAGGCTCTGATGGAGAGCCAGACGGGCTGTGGTGCTGGGGGCCCCGTGTGCTGTGCTCGGGAGCCCAGTGAACTGAGCTGGGGAGCCCGGTGTGCTGGGCTGTGCTGTTTGGGAGCCGTGTGGACAGGGTCTGCTGGGGAGCCTTGTGAAGAGGCTCTGCTGGAAAGCCAGGTGGGCTGAGGTGCTGGGGGGCCCCGTGTTCTGTGCTGTCGAGCCCGGTGAGCTGGGCTTGGGAGGCCAGTGTGCTGGGCTGTGCTGCTGGTGAGCCGTGTGGACCGGCTCTGCTTTTTAGTGGTTTGAACAGGCTCTGCTGGAGAGCCAGGCGGGCCGTGGTGCTGGGGGCCCCCGTGTGCTGTGCTGGGGAAGCCGGTGTGCTGTTCTGTGCTGCTGGGGAGCCGTGTGGACAGGCTCTACTGGGGAGCGTTGTGAAAAGGTTCTGATGGAAAGCCAGGCGGGCTGTGTTGCTGGGGGGCCCCGTGTGCCATGCTGGGTAGCCCGGTAAGATTGGCTGGGGAGCCCGGTGTGCTTGGCTGTGCTGCTGGGGAGCCCTGTGGACAGGCTCTACTGTGGAGCGGTGATAAAAGGCTCTGCTGGAGAGCCAGGCGGCCTGTGGTTCTTGGGGCCCCCGTGTCCAGTACTGGGGAGCCCGGTTAGCTGGGCTGGGGAGCCCGGTTAGCTGGGCTGTGCTGCTGGGGAGCCGCGTAGACAGGCTCTGCTGGGGAGCGGAGTGAACAGGCTCTGCTGGGGAGCGGTGTGAACAGGCACTGATGGAAAGCCAGGCGGGCTGTGGTTTTGGGGGCCCCCGTGTGCTTTGCTGGGGAGCCCGGTGAGCTGGGCTGGGGAGCCCGGTTTGCTGGCCTGTGCTGCTGGGGAGGCGTGTGGACAGCTTGTGCTGGGGATTGGTTTGAACAGGCTCTGCTGGAGAAACAGGCGGGCTGTGGTGCTGGGGGCCCCGTGTGCTGTGCTGGGGAGCCCGGTGAGCTGTGCTGGGGGCCCCCGTGTGCTGTGCTGGGGAGGCCGGTGTGCTGGGCTGTGGTGCTGGTGAGCCGTGCGGACAGGCTGTGCTAGGGAGCGGTGTGAATAGGCTCTGATGGAGAGCCAGGCGGGCTGTGGTGCTGGGGGGCACCGTGTTCTGTGCTGGGGAGCCCGGTGAGCTGGGCTGGGGATCCCGGTGTGCTGTGCTGTGGTGCTGGGGAGCTTTGTAGAAAGGCTTTGCTGGGGAGTGGTGTGAACAGGCTCTGCTGGAGAGCCAGTCGGGCTGTGGTGCTGGGGGCCCCCGTGTGCTCTGCTGGGGAGCCCGGTGAGCTGGGCTGTGCTGCTGGGGAGCCGTGTGGACAGGCATCTTCTGCTGAATGGTTTGAACAGGCTCTTCTGGAGAGCCAGGCGGGCTGTGGTGCTGGGGGCCCCCGTGTGCTGTGCTCGGGAGCCCAGTGAGATGGGCTTCGGATCCCAGAGTGCTGGGCTGTGGTGCTGGGAAGCCGTGTGGACTGGCTCTCATGGGGAGAGGGTTTAACAGGCTCTGATGGAGAGCCAGGCGGGCTTTGGTGCTGGGGGCCCCCGTGTGCTGTGCTGGGGACCCCGGTGTTCTGGGCTTTTCTGCTGGGGAGCCGTGTGGACAAGTTCTGCTGCGGAGCGCTGTGAAATGGCTCTGATGGAGAGCCAGGCAGGCTGTGGTGCTGGTGGCCACCGTGTGCTGTTCTGGGGTGCCCGGTTAGCTGGGCTGGGGAGCCCGGTTTGCTGGCCTGTGCTGCTGGGGAGGCGTGTGGACAGCTTGTGCTGGGGATTGGTTTGATAAGGCTCTGCTGGAGAAACAGGCGAGCTGTGGTGCAGGGGGCCCCCGTGTGCTATGCTGGGGAGCCCGGTGAGCTGGGCTGGGGAGCCCGGTGTGCTGGGCTGTGTTTCTGGGGAGCCGTGTGGACAGGCTCTGCTGGGGAGTGGTTTGAACAGGCTCTGCTGGAGAGCCAGGCGGGCTGTGGTGCTGGGGGCCCCCGTGTGCTGTGCTGGGGAGCCCGGTGAGATGGGCTGGATAGCCCGGTGTGCTGGGCTGTCTTGCTGGGGAGCCGTGTACATAGGCTCTGCTGGGGAGTGGTGTGAAGAGGCTCTGCTGGAGAGTCAGGCGTGCTGTGGTGCATTGTGCTGGGCTGTGCTGCTGGGGAGCAGCGTGGACAGGCTCTGCTTGGGAGCGGTTTGAACTGGCTCTGATGGAGAGCCAGGCAGGCTGTATTTCTTGGGGGCCCCGTGTGCTGTGCTGGGGAGGCCGGTGTGCTGGGGAGCCGTGTGGACAGGCATTGCTGGGGAGCGGTGTGAACAGGCTCTGATGGAGATCCAGGCGGGCTGTGGTGCTGGTGGCCACCGTGTGCTGTGCTGGGGAGCCCGGTGTGCTGGGCTGTGCTGCTGGGGAGCCGTGTAACCAGGCTCTGCTGGGGAGCGGTGTGAACAGGCTCTGATGGAGAGCCAGGCGGGCTGTTGTGCTGGGGGGCCCCGTGTGCTGTGCTGGGGAGCCCGGTGTGCTGGGGAGCCGTGTGGACAGGCATTGCTGGGGAGCGGTGTGAACAGGCTCTGATGGAAATTACAGGCGGGCTGTGTGGTGTGAGGGGCCCGTGTGCTGTGCTAGGGAGCCCGTTGGGCTGAGCTGGGGAGCCGGTGTTATGGGCTGTTGTGCTTGGGAGCCGTGTGAGACAGGCTCTGCTGAGTTGTGTGAATAGGCTCTCTGCTGGAGGCCAGGGCCCAGGTTGTGGTGCTGGGGGCTCCCGTGTGCTCTGCTGGGGAGCCCGGTGTGCTGGGCATTTCTGCTGGGGAGCCGTGTGGACAGACTCTGATGGGGAGTGGATTGATAAGGCTCTGATTGAGAGCCAGGCGGGCTGTGGGGTTGGGGGCCCCCATGTGATGTCCCGGGGAGCCCGGTGAGCTGGGCTGGGGGGCCCGGTGTGCTGGGCTGTGGTGCTGGGGAGCCCTGTGGACAGGCTCTGTTGTTGAGCGGGGTGAACTGGCTCTGCTGGAGAGCCAGGCGGGCTGTGGTGCTGGGGGCCCGCGTGTGCTGCGCTGGGGAGCCCGTTGAGCTGGGCTGGGTAGCCCGGTGTGCTGGGCTGTGGTGCTGGGGAGCAGTGTGGACAGGCTCTGTTGGGGAGATGGTTGTACAGGCACTGATGGAGAGCCAGGCGAACTGTGGTGCTGGGCGGCCCCGTGTGCTGTGCTGGGCAGCCCTGTGAGCTTGGCTGGGGAGCCCGGTGTGCTGGGCTGGGTAGCCCGGTGTGCTGGGCTGTGCTGCTGGGGAGCCGTGTGGACAGGCTCTGCTTGGGAGCGGTGTGAACAGGCTCTGATGGAGAGCCAGGCGGGCTGTGATGCTGGGGGGCCCCGTGTGCTGTGCTAGGGAGCCCGTTGGGCTGGGCTGGGGAGCCCGGTGTTATGGGCTGTTGTGCTTGGGAGCCGTGTAGACAGGCTCTGCTGAGGAGTTGTGTGAATAGGCTCTGCTGGAGAGCCAGTTGGGTTGTGGTGCTGGGGGCTCCCGTGTGCTCTGCTGGGGAGCCCGGTGTGCTGGGAATTTCTGCTGGGGAGCCGTGTGGACAGACTCTGATGGGGAGTGGTTTGATAAGGCTCTGATTGAGAGCCAGGCGGGCTGTGGGGCTGGGGGCCCCCGTGTGATGTCCCGGGGAGCCTGGTGAGCTGGGCTGGGGGGCCCGGTGTGCTGGGCTGTGGTGCTGGGGAGCCCTGTGGACAGTCTCTGTTGTTGAGCGGTGTGAACTGGCTCTGCTGGAGAGCCAGGCGGGCTGTGGAGCTGGGGGCCCGCGTGTGCTGCGCTGGGGAGCCCGTTGAGCTGGGCTGGGTAGCCCGGTGTGCTGGGCTGTGGTGCTGGGGAGCAGTGTGGACAGGCTCTGCTGGGGAGATGGTTGTACAGGCACTGATGGAGAGCCAGGCGAACTGTGGTGCTGGGGGGCCCCGTGTGCTGTGCTGGGCAGCCTTGTGAGCTTGGCTGGGGAGCCCGGTGTGCTGGGCTGGGTAGCCCGGTGTGCTGGGCTGTGCTGCTGGGGAGCCGTGTGGACAGGCTCTGCTGGGGAGCGGTGTGAACAGGCTCTGATTCAGAGCCAGGCGGGCTGTGATGCTGGGCGCCCCCGTGTGATGTGTTGGGGGGACCGGTGAGGTGGGCTGGGGACCCCAATGTGCTGGGCTGTGGTGCTGGGGAGCCGTGTCGACAGGCTCTGCTGGGGAGCGGTGTGAACAGGCTCTGCTGGAGAGCCAGGCGGGCCGTGGTGTTGGGGGCTCCCGTGTGCTGTGCTTGGGAGCCCGGTGAGCTGGGCTCTGCTGCTGGGGAGCCATGTAGACAGGCTCTGCTGGGGAGCAGTGTGAACAGGCTCTGCTGGAGAGCCAGGCGGGCTGTGGTGCTGGGGAGCCGTGTGGACAGGCTCTGCTGGGGAGTGGTTTAAACAGTCTCTGCTGGAGAGCCAGGCGGGCTGTGGTGCTGTGGGGCCCTCGTGTGCTGTGCTGTGGAGCCCGGTGAGCTGGGCTGGGGAGCCCGGTGTGCTG
Organism: Dascyllus trimaculatus; assembly: GCA_024666655.1. Taxonomy (NCBI): domain Eukaryota; kingdom Metazoa; phylum Chordata; class Actinopteri; family Pomacentridae; genus Dascyllus; species Dascyllus trimaculatus. The sequence continues at coordinate 8,835 of JAMOIN010001616.1, forward strand.
GGCTGTGGTGCTGGGGAGCCGTGTAGACCGGCTCTGCTGCGGAGCGATGTGAACAGGCTCTTATGGAGCGCCAGGCGGGCTGTTGTGCTGAGGGGCCCTGTGTGCTGTGCTGGGGAGCCAGGTGAGCTGTGCTGTGGAGCCCGGTGTGCTGGGCTGTGGTGCTGGGGAACCGTGTGGACCTGCTCTGCTTGGGAGTGGTTTGAAAAGGCTCTGCTGGAGAGCCAGGCGGGCTTTGGTGCTGTGGGGCCCGCGTGTGCTGTGCTGTGGAGCCCGGTGAGCTTGGCTGGCGAGCCCGGTGTGCTGGGCTGTGGTGCTGGCCAACCGTGTAGACAGGCTCTGCTGGGGGGCCACGTGTGCTGTGCTGGGGAGCCCGTTGAGCCTGGCTGGTGAGCCCGGTGTGCTGGGCTGTGCTGCTGGGGAGCCGAGTGGACAGGCTCTGCTGCGGAGCGCTGTGAACAGGCTTTGATGGAGAGCCAGGTGGGCTGTTGTTCTGTGGGCCCCCGTGTGCTGTGCTGGGGGCCCCCGTGTGCGGTGCTGGGGAGCCCGGTGTGCTGGGCTGTTGTGCTGGGGAGCCGTGTGGACAGGCTCTCCTGGGGAGCGGTTTGAACAGGCTCTGCTGGAGAGCCAGGCGGGCTGTGGTGCAGGGGGGCCCTCTGTGCTTTGCTGGGGGCCCCCGTGTGCTGTGCTGGGGATCCCGGAGTGCTGGGCTGTGGTGCCGGGGAGCCGTGTGGACAGGCTCTGCTGAGGAGAGTTTTGTATAGGCTCTGATGGACAGCCAGGCTTGCTGTTGTTCTGGGGGCCCCCGGATGCTGTGATGGGGAGCCCGGTGAGATGGGCTGGGGAGCCTGGTGTGCTGGGCTGTGCTGGTGGGTAGTCGTGTAGACAGGCTCTGCTGGGGAGCGGTGTGAAGAGGCTCTGATGGACAGCCAGGCGGGCTGTGGTGCTGGGGGGCCCCGTGTGCTGTGCTGGGGAGCCCGGTGAGCTGGGCTTTTGTGCTGTGGAGCCGTGTAGACAGGCTGTGCTGGGGAGTGGTTTCAACAGGCTCTGCTGGAGAGCCAGGCAGGCTGTGGTGCTGGGGGGCACCGTGTTCTGTGGTGGGGTGCCCGGTGAGCTGGGCTGTGGAGCCCGGTGTGCTGGACCGTGCTGCTGGGGAGGCGTGTGGACCGGCTCTGCTGGGGAGCGGTGTGAACAGGATCTGATGGAGAGCCAGGTGGGCTGTGGTGCTGGGGGGCCCACGTTTGCTGTGCTGGGGACCCCGGTGAGCTGGGCGGAGGAGCCCGGTGTGCCGGGCTGTGCTGCTGGGGAGCCGTGTGGACAGGCTCTGCTGGGGAGCGGTGTGAAAAGGCTCTGCTGGAGAGCCAGGCGGGCTGTGCTGCGGTGTGCTGGGCTGTGCTGCTGGGGAGCCGTGTAGACAGGCTCTGCAGGGGAGCGGTGTGAAAGGGCTCTAATGGAGAGCCAGCCGGGCTGTGGTGCTGGGGGCCCCCGTGTGCTGTGCTGGGGAGTCCGTTGAGCTGGGCTGGGGAGCCCGGTGTGCTGTGCTGTTGTGCTGGGGAGCCGTGTGGACAGGCTCTGCTGGAGAGCCAGGCGGGCTGTGGTGCTGGGGGGCCCCGTGTGCTGTGCTGGGGAGCACGGTGTGATTGGCTGTGGTGCTGGGGAGCCGTGTGGACAGGATCTGCTGGGGAGCTGTATGAACAGGCACTGATGGAGAGCAAGGCGGGCTGTGGTGCTGGGGGGCCCCGGGGGCTGTGCTGGGGAGCCCGGTGAGCTGGGCTGGGGAGCCCGGTGTGCTGGGCTGTGGTGCTGGGGAGCAGTGTGGAAAGGCTCTGCTGGGGAGCGGTGTGAACAGGCTCTGATGGAGCGCCAGGCGGGCTGTGGTGCTGGGGGCCCGCTTGTGCTGTGCTGGGGAGCCTGGTGACCTGGGCTGGGGAGCCCGTTGTGCTGGGCTGTGATGCTGGGGAGCCGTGTGGACAGGGACTGCTGGCGAGTGGTTTGAACAGGCTCTGATGGAGAGCCAGGCCGGCTGTGGTGCTGGGGGGCCCCGTGTGCAGTGCTGGTGATACCGGTGTGCTGGGCTGTGCTGCTGGGGAGCCGTTTGGACAGGCTCTGCTGGGGAGCCAGGCGGGCATTGGTGCTGGGGGGCCCGGTGTGTTGTGCTGGGGAGCCCGGTGTGCTGGGCTGTGGTGCTGGGGAGCCGTGTAGACAGGCTCTTCTGCGGAGCGGTGTGAACAGGCTCTGATGGAGAGCCAGGCGGGCTGTGGTGCTGGGGGCCCCCGTGTGCTGTGCTGGGGTGCCCGGTGAGCTGGGCTGGGGATCCTGGTGTGCTGTGCTGTGGTGCTGTTGAGCCGTGTGGACAGGCTCTGCTGGGGAGTGGTTTGAAAAGGCTCTGCTGGACAGCCAGGCGGGCTTTGGTGCTGGGGGCCCCCGTGTGCTGTACTGGGGAGCCCTGTGAGCTGGGCTTAGGAGCCCGGTGTGCTGGGCTGTGGTGCTGGGGAGCCGTGTGGACAGGCTCTGCTGGGGAGTGGTTTCAATAGGCCCTGCTGGGAAGTGGTGTGAACATGCCATGATGGAGAGCCAGGCGGGATGTGGTGCTGGTGGCCCCCGTGTGCTGTGCTGGGGAGCCCGGTGAGGTTCGCCGGGGATCCTGGTGTGCTGTGCTGTGGTGCTGTTGAGCCGTGTGGACAGGCTCAGCTGGGTAGTGGTTTCAAAAGGATCTGCTGGAGAGCCAGGCGGACTGTGGTGCTGGGGGGCCCCGTGTGCCGTGATCGGGAGCCCGGTGAGCAGGGCTGGGGAGCCTGGTGTGCTGGGCTGTGCTGCTGGGGAGCGGTGTAGACAGGCTTTGCTGGGGAGCGGTGTGAAGAGGCTCTGCTCGAGAGCCAGGTGGGCTGTGGTGCTGGGGGGCCCCGTGTGCAGTGCTGGAGAGCCCGGTGAGCTCGGCTGTGGTGCTGGGGAGCCGTGTGGACAGGCTCTGCTGGGGAGCGGTGTGAAATGGCTCTGATGGACAGCCAGGCGGGCTGTGGTTCCGGGGGGCCCCGTGTGCTGTGCTGTTGAGCCCGTTGAGCTGGGCTTCGGAGCCTGGTGTTTTGGGCTGTGGTGCTGGGGAGCCGTGTGGACAGGCTCTGCTTCGGAGTGGTTTGAACAGGGTCTGCTGGATTGCCAGGCGGGCTGTGGTACTGGGGGCTCCCGTGTCCTGTGCTGGGGAGCCCGGTGAGCTTTGTTGAGGAGCCCGGTGTGCTGGGCTTATGTGCTGGGGAGCCGTGTGGACAGGCTCTGCTGGGGTGCCTTGTGGACAGGCTCTGCTGGGGAGCGTTGTGAACAGGCTCTGATGGATAGCCAGGCGGGCTGTGGTGCTGGGGGCCCGCGTGTGCTGTGCTGGGGAGCCCGTTGAGCTGGGCTGGAGAGACCGGTGTGCTGGGCTGTGGTGCTGGGGAGCCGTGTAGACAGGCTCTGCTGGCGAGCCATTCGGGCTGTGGTGCTGGGCGGCCCTGTGTGCTGTGCTGGGGAGCCCGGTGAGCTGGGCTGGGGAGCCCGGTGTACTGGGCTGTGGTGCTGGGGAGCCGTGTAGACAGGCTCTGCTGCGGAGCAATGTGAACAGGCTCTGATGGAGAGCCAGGCGGGCTGTGGTGCTGGGGGGCCCCGTGTGCTGTGCTGGGGAGCCCGTTGAGCTGGGCTTCGGGGAGCCCGGTGTCCTGGGCTGTGCTGCTGGGGAGCCCTGTGTACAGGCTCTGCTGGGGAGTTGTGTGAACAGGCTCTCCTGGAGAGCCAGGCGGGCTGTGGTGCTGGGGGCCCCCGTGTGCTGTGCTGGGGAGTCCGGTGAGGTGGGTTGCGGAGCCCGGTGAGCTGGGCTGTGCTGCTGGGGAGGGGTGTGGACAGGCTCTGCTGGGGAATGGTTTGAACAGGCTCATCTGGAGAGCAAGGCGGGCTATGGTGCTGGGGGCCCCCGTGTGATGTCCCGGGTAGCACGGTGAGCTGGGCTGGGGAGCCCGGTGTGCTGTGTTATGGTGCTGGGGACAGGTTTGAACAGGCTCTGGTGGAGAGCCAGGCGGGCTCTGGTGCTGGGGGGCCCCGTGTGCTGTGCTGGGGAGCCTGGTGAGCTGGGCTGGAAAGCCCGGTGTGCTGGGCTGTGGTGCTGGGTAGCCGTGTGGACAGGCTCTGCTGGGGAGCGGTGTGAACAGGCTCTGATGTAGAGTCAGGCGGGCTGTGGTGCTGGGGAGCCGTGTAGACAGGCTCTGATGGAGAGCCAGGCGGGCTGTGGTGATGGGGGGCCCCGTGTGCTGTGCTGGGGAGCCCTGTGAGCTGGGCTGGGTAGCCCGGTGTGCTGGGCTTTTGTGCTGGGTAGCCGTGTAGACAGGCTCTGCTGCGGAGGGGTCTGAACAGGCCCTGATGGAGAGCCAGGCTGGCTAAGGTGCTGGGGGCCCCCTTGAGCTGTGCTCAGGAGCACGGTGAGCTGGGAAGGGGATCCCTGTGTTCTTGGCTGTGGTGCTGGGGAGCCGTGTAGACAGGCTATGCTCGGAACGGTGTGAACAGGCTCTGATGGAGAGCCAGGCGGGCTGTGGTGCTGGGGGCCCCCATGTGCTGTGTTTGGGGCCACGGTGAGCTGGGCTGGGGAGCACGGTGTGCTGGGCTCTGGTGCTGGGGAGCTGTGTGGACAGGCTCTGCTGGGGGGTGGTTTGAACAGGCTCTGCTTGAGACCCAGGCGGGCTGTGGTCCTTGGGCGCCCCTTTTTCTGTGCTGGGGACCCTGGTGAGCTGGGCTGGGGAGCCCGGTATGCTGGGCTGTGCTGCTGGGGAGCCGTGTGGACAGGCTCTCCTGGGGAGCGGTGTGACTAGGCTCTGATGGAGAGCCAACCTGGCTGTGGTTCTGGGGTGCCCCGTGTGCTTTGCTGGGGAGCCCGTTGATCTTGGCTGGGGAGCCCGGTGTGTTGGGCTTTGGTGCTAGGGAACCGTGTGGAAAGGCTATGCTGGGGAGTGGTTTGAAAAGGCTCTGCTGGATAGCCAGGCGGGCTGTGGTGCTGGGGGCCCCCTTGTACTGTTCTGGGGAGCCCTGTGAGCTGGGCTGAGGAGCCCGGTGTGCTGGGCTGTGGTGCTGGGGAGCTGTGTTGATAGGCTCTGCCGGGGAGCGGTGTGAAAAGGCTCTGATGGAGAGCCAGCCGGGCTGTGGTACTGGGGGCCCCCGTGTGCTGTGCTCGGGAGCCCAGTGAGCTGGGCTTCGGAGCCCAGTGTGCTGGGCTGTGGTGCTGGGAAGCCAAGTGGACAGGCTCTGATGGAGAGCCAGGCGGGCTGTTGTGCTGGGGGGCCCCGTGTGCTGTGCTGGGGAGCCCGTTGAGCGGGGCTGGGGAGCCCGGTGTGTTAGGCTGTGGTGCTGGGGAGCCGTGTGGAAAAGCTCTGCTGGGGAGTGGTTTGAACAGGCTCTGCTTTAGAGCCAGGCGGGCTGTGGTGCTGGGGGGGCCGTGTGCTGTGCTGGGGAGCCCGGTGGGCTGGGCCGGGGAGCCCGGTGTGCTGGGCTGTGCTGATGGGGATCCGTGTAGACAGGCTCTGCTGGGGAGCGGTGTGAACAGGCTCTGATGGAGAGCCAGGCGGGCTGTGATGGTGGGGGCCCCCGTGTGCTGTGCTGTGGGGCCCGGTGAGGTGGGCTGGGGAGACCGGTGAGCTGGGCTCTGCTGCTGGGGAGCCGTGTGGAAAGGCTCTGCTGGCGAGTGGTTTGAACAGGCTCTGCTGGAGAGCCAGGCGGGCTGTGGTGCTGTGGGGCCCCGTGTGCTGTGCAGGGGAGCCCGGAAAGCTGGGCTGTGCTGCTGGTGAGCCGCGTGGACAGGCTCTGCTGGGGAGCTGTGTGAACAGGCTCTGCTGGAGAGCCAGGCGGGCTGTGCTGCGGTGTGCTGGGCTGTGCTGCTGGGGAGCCGTGTAGACAGGCTCTGCAGGGGAGCGGTGTGAACAGGCTCTGATGGAGAGCCAGGCTGGCTGTGGTGCTGGGGGCCACCGTGTGCTGTGCTGGGGAGCCCGTTGGGCTGGGCTTGGGAGCCCGGTGTGCTGGGCTGTGGTGCTGGGGAGCCGTGTGGACGGGCTCTGCTGGGGAGCGGTGTGAACACGCCCTGATGGAGAGCCAGGTGGGCTGTGGTGTTGGGGGCCCCCGTGTGCTGTGCTGGGGAGCCCGGTGATCTGGGCTGGGGAGCCCAGTGTGCTGGGCTGTGTTGCTGGGTAGCCGTGTGGACAGGCTCTGCTGGGCAGTGGTTTGAAACGGCTCAGCTGGAGAGCCAGGCGGGCTGTGGTGCTGGGGGCCCCCGTGTGCTTTGCTGGGGAACCCGGTGTGCTGGGCTGTGGTGCTGGGGAGCCGTGTAGACAAGATCTGCTGGGGAGCGGTGTGAAGAGGCTAAGCTGGAGAGCCAGGCGGGCTGTTGTGCTTGGGGCCCCCGTGTGCTGTGCTGGGGATCCCGGTGTGCTGGGCTGTGCTGCTGGGGAGCCGTGTGGACAGGCTCCGTTAGGGAGCCAGGCGGGCATTGGTGCTGGGGGGCCCGGTGTGCTGTGCTGGGGAGCCCGGTGAGCTGTGCTGGGGGCCCCCGTGTGCTGTGCTGGGGAGCCGGGTGAGCAGGGCTGGGGAGCCCGGTGTGCTGGGCTGTGGTGCTGGGGAGCAGCGTGGAAAGGCTCTGCTGGGGAGCGGTGTGAACAGGCTCTGATGGAGCGCCAGGTGGGCTGTGGTGCTGGGGGGCCCCGTGTGCTGGGCTGGGGAGCCCGGTGTGCTGGGCTGTGCTGCTGGGGAGCCATGTGGACAGGCTCTGCTGGGGAGAGGTTTTAAAAGGCTCTGATTGAGAGCCAGGCGGGCTGTGTTGCTGGGGGCCCCCATGTGCTGTGCTGGGGATCCCGGTGTGCTGGGCTGTGGTGCTGGGGAGCAGCGTGGAAAGGCTCTCCTGGGGAGCGGTGTGAACAGGCTCTGCTGGATTGCCAGGCGGGCTGTGTTGCTGGGGGCCCCCATGTGCTTTGCTTGGGATCCCGGTGTGCTGGGCTGTGGTGCTGGGGAGCCGTGTGGACAGGCTCTGCTGAGGAGAGTTTTGTACAGGCTCTGATGGAGAGCCAGGCGGGCTTTTGTGCTGGGAAGCCCCGTGTGCTGTGCTGGGGGGGCCCGTGTTCTGTGCTGGGGGGCCCCGTGTGCTGTGCTGGGGAGCCCGTTGAGCTGGGCTGGGGAGCCCGGTGTGCTCGGCTGTGGTGCTGGGGAGCCGTGTGGACAGGCTCTGCTCGGGGAGTGGTTTGAACAGGCTCTGATCGAGAGCCAGGTGGGCTGTGGTGCTGGGCGGCCCCGTGTGCTGTGCTGGGGAGCCCGTTGAGCTGGGCTTCAGAGCCCGGTGTGTTGGGCTGTGGTGCTGGGGAGCCGTGTGGACAGGCTCTGCTGGGGAGTGGTTTGAAATGGCTCTGCTGGAGAGCCAGGTGGGCTGTGGTGCTGAGGGGCCCCGTGTGCTGTGCTGGGGAGCCCCGTGAGCTGGGCTGAGGAGCCCGGTGTGCAAGGCTGTGCTCCTGGGGAGCCGTGTGTACAGGCTCTGCTGGGGAGTGGTTTGAACAGGCTCTGCTGGAGAGCCAGGCGGGCTGTGGTGCTGAGGGGCCCCGTGTTCTGTGCTGGGGAGCCCAGTGAGCTGGGCTGGGGAGCCCGGTGTGCTGGGCCGTGCTGCTGGGGAGCCGTGTGGACAGGCTATGCTGGGGAGCGGTGTGAAAAGGCTCTGATGGAGAGCCAGGCGGGCTGTAGTGCTGGGGGCCCCGTGTGCTGTGCTGGGGAGCCCGGTGAGCTGGGCTGTGCTGCTGGGGAGCCGTGTGGGCCGGCTCTGCTGGGGAGTGGTTTGAACAGGTTCTGCTGGAGAGCCAGGCGGGCTGTTACGCTGGGTGCCCCCGTTAGCTGTGCTGGGGAGCCCGGAGTGCTGGGCTGTGCTGCTTGGGAGCCGTGAGAACAGGTTCTGTTGGGGAGTGTTTTGAACAGGCTAAGCTGGAGAGCCAGGCGGGCTGTGGTGCTGGGGGGCCCCGTGTGCTGTGCTGGGGAGCCCGGTGTGCTGGGCTGTGGTGCTGGGGAGCCGTGTGGACAGGCTCTGCTGGGGAGCGGTGTGAAAAGGCTAAGCTGGAGAGCCAGGCGGGCTGTGGTGCTGGGGGCCCCTGTGTGCTGTGCCGGGGAGCCCGGTGAACTGGGTTGGGGAGCCCGGTGTGCTGGGCTGTGGTGCTGGGGAGCCGAGTGGACAGGCTCTGCTGGGGAGCGGAGTGAACAGGCTCTGCTGGGGAGCGGTGTGAAGAGGCTCTGATGGATACCAGGCGGGCTGTGGTGCTGGGACACCCCGTGTGCTGTGCTGGGGGGCCCCGTGTGCTGTGCTGTGGAGCCCGGTGTGCTGGGCTGTGGTGCTGGGGAGCCGTGTGGACAGGCTCGGCTGGGGAGCGGAGTGAACAGGCTCTGATGGAGAGCCAGGTGGGCTGTGGTGCTGTGAAGACCCGTATGCTGTGCTGGGGAGCCGGTTGAGCTGGGCTTGGAAGCCCCGTGTGCTCTGCTGGGGGCCCCCGTGTGCTGTGCTGGGGAGCCCCGTGTGCTGGGCTGTGGTGCTGGGGAGCCGTGTAGATAGACTCTGCTGGGGAGCCATTTGGGCTGTGGTGCTGGGGGGCCCCGTGTGCTGTGCTGCGGAGCCCGTTGAGCTGGGATGTGTAGCCCGGTGTGCTGGGCTGTGGTGCTGGGGAGCCGTGTGGACAGGCTCTGCTGGGGAGCCGTGTGGACAGGCTCCGCTGGCGAGTGGTTTGAACAGGCTCTGCTGGGGAGCGGAGTGAACAGGCTCTGATGGAGAGCCAGGCGGGCTGTTGTGCTGGGAAGCCCCGTGTGCTGTCCTGGGGAGACCGGTGAGCTGGGCTGGGGAGCCCGGTGTGCTGGGCTGTGGTGATGGGGAGCCGTGTAGACAGGCTCTGCTGGGGAGCGGTGTGAACAGGCTTTGATGGATAGCCAGGCGGGCTATGGTGCTCTGGGGGCCCGTGTGCTGTGCTGGGGAGCCCGGTGAGCTGGGCTGGGGAGCCCGGTGTGCTGGGCTGTTGTGCTGGGGAGCCGTGTAGACAGGCTCTGCTGTGGAGGGGTCTGAACAGGCTTTGTTGGAGAGCCAGGCGGGCTATGGTGCTGGGGGCCCCGTGTGCTGTCCTGGGGAGCCCTGTGAGCTGGGCTGGGGAGCCCAGTGTGCTGGGCTATGGTGCTTGGGAGCCGTGTCGACTCGCTCTGCTGGGGAGTGGTTTGAACCGGCTCTGATGGAGAGCCAGGCGGGCTGTGGTGCAGGGGGGGACCGTGTGCTATACTGGGAGCCCGTTGAGCTGCTGCTGGGGAGCCCAGTGTGCTGGGCTGTGGTGCTGGGGAGCCGTGTGGACAGGCTCTGTTGGGGAGTGGTTTGAACAGGCTCTGATGGAGAGCAAGGCGGGCTGTGGTGCTGGGGAGCCCGGTGTGCTGGGCAGAGGAGCCCGGTGTGCTGGGCTGTTCTGCTGGGGAGCCGTGTAGACAGGCTCTCCTGGGGAGCGGTGTGAACAGGCTCTGCTGGAGAGCCAGGCGGGCTGTGGTGCTGGGCGTCCCCGTGTGCTGTGCTGGGGAGCCCGGTGAGCTGGGCTGGGGAGCCCGGTGTGCTGGGCTTTTGTGCTGGGGAGCCGTGTAGACAAGCTCTGCTGTGGAGGGGTGTGAACAGGAACTGATGGAGAGCCAGGCGGGCTGTGGTGCTGGGGGCCCCCGTGAGCTCTGCTCAGGAGCCCGGTGAGTTGGGAAGGGGATCCCTGTGTGCTTGGTTGTGGTGATGGGGAGCCGTGTAGAGAGGCTGTGCTGTTGAGCGGTGTGAACAGGCTCTGATGGAGAGCCAGGCGGGCTGTGGTGCTGGGGGCCCCCGTGTGCTGTACTCGGGAGCCAAGTGAGCTGGGCTTCGGAGCCCAGTGTGCTGGGCTGTGGTGCTGTGAAGCCGTGTGCACAGGCTCTGCTGGGGAGAGGGTTGAACAGGCTCTGATGGAGAGCCAGGAGGACTGTTGTGCTGGGAAGCCCCGTGTGCTGTGCAGGGGGGGCCCGTGTGCTGTGCTGGGGAGCCCGTTGAGTTGGGCTGGGGAGCCCGGTGTGCTCGGCTGTGGTGCTGGGGAGCCGTGTGGACAGGCTCTGCTGGGGAGTGGTTTCAACAGGATCTGCTGGAGAGCAAGGCGGACTGTGGTGCTGGGGGGCCCCGTGTGCCGTGATCGGGAGCCGGGTGTGCTGGGCTGGGGAGCCTGGTGTGCTGGGCTGTGCTGCTGGGGAGCCGTGTTGACAGGCTCTGCTGGGGAGTGGTGTGAAATGGCTCTGATGGAGAGCCAGGCGGGCAGTGGTTCTGGGGGGCCCCGTGTGCTGTGCTGGGGAGCCCGTTGAGCTGGGCTTCGGAGCCCGGTGTGTTGGGCTGTGGTGATGGGGAGCCGTGTGGACAGGCTCTGCTGGGGAGCCATTCGGGCTGTGGTGCTGGGGAACAGTGTAGACAGGCTCTGCTGTGGAGTGGTTTGAACAGTCTCTGATGCCAAGCCAGGCAAGCTGTATTGCTGGGGGGCCCCGTGTGCTGTGCTGGGGAGGCCGGTGTGCTGGGCTGTGGTGCTGGTGAGCCGTGTGGACAGGCTGTGCTGGGGAGCGGTGTGAACAGGCTCTGATGGACAGCCAGGCGTGCTGTGGTGCTGGGGTTCCCCGAATGCTGTGCTGGGGAGCCCGTTGAGCTGGGCTGGGGAGCCCGGTGTGCTGGGCTGTGGTGATGGGGAGCCGTGTAGACAGGCTCTGCTGGGGACCCATTCGGGCTGTGGTGCTGGGGGCCCCCGTGTGCTGTTCTGGGGTGCCCGGTTAGCTGGGCTGGGGAGCCCGGTGTGCTGGGCTGTGCTGCTGGGGAGCCGTGTGGACAGGCTCTGCTGGGGAGCGGTTTGCACAGGCTCGGCTGGTGAGCAGGGCGCGCTGTGGTGCTGGGGGCCCCCGTTTGCTGTGCTGGGGACCACGGTGAGCTGTGCTGGGGAGCCCGGTGAGCTGGGCTGGGGAGCCCGGTGTGCTGGGCTGTGCTGCTGGGGAGCCGTGTAGACAGGCTCTGCTGGGGAGCGGTGTGAACAGGATCTGATGGAGAGCCAGGCTGGCGGTGGTGCTGGGGGCCCCCGTGTGCTGTGCTGGGGAGCACGGTGAGCTGGGCTGGGAAACCCGGTTTGCTGTGCTGTGCTGCTGGGGAGCCGTGTGGACAAGCTCTGATGGGGACTGGTTCGAACAGGCTCTGCTGGAGAGCCAGGCGGGCTGTGGTAGTGGTGGGCCCCGTGTGCTGTACTGGGGAGATCGGTGAGCTAGGCTGTGGAGTCCGGTGTGCTGGGCTGTGGTGCTGGGGAGCCGTGTAGACAGGGTCTTCTGAGGAGCGGTGTGCTCAGGCTCTGCTGGAGAGCAAGGCGCGCTGTGTTGCTTGGGGCCCCCGTGTGCTGTGCTGGGGAGCCCGGTGAGCTGGGCTGTGACGCTGGGGAGCCGTGTGGACAGGCTCTGCTGGGGAACGGTTTGAACAGGCTCTGCTGGAGAGTCAGGCGGGCTGTGGTGCGGTGTGCTGGGGAGTGCTACTGGGGACCCGTGGAGAAAGGCTCTGCTGGGGAGCGGTTTGAAAAGGCTCTGCTGGAGAGCCAGGCGGGCTGTGGTGCTGGGGGGCCCCGTGTGCTATGCTGGGCCCCCCCGTGTGCTGTACTGGGGAGCCCGGTGAGCTGGGCAGTGCTGCTGGTGAGCCGAGTGGACAGGCTCTGCTGGAGAGCCTGGCGGGCTGTGGTGCTGGGGGCCCCCATGTGCTGTGCTGTGGAGCCCGCTGAGCTGGGCAGTGCTTCTGGGGAGCCGTGCATACTGGCTCTTCTGGGGAGCTGTGTGAACAGGCCCGGCTGGAGAGCCAGCCAGGCTGTGGTGCTGGGGGCCCCCGTGTGCTGTGCTGGGGAGCCCGGTGAGCTGGGCTGGGGAACCCGGTGTGCTGGGCTGTGCTGCTGGGGAGCCCAGTGGACAGGCTCTGCTGGGGAGTGGTTTGAACAGGCTCTGATGGAGAGCCAGGCGGGCTGTGGTGGTTGGGGCCCCCGTGTGCTGTACTGGGGAACCCGGCGTGCTGGGCTGTGCTGCTGGGTAGCCGTGTGGACAAGCTCTGGTGGGGAGCGGTCTGAACAGGCTCTGATGGAGAGCCAGGCGGGCTGTCATGCTGAGGGCCCCCGTGTGCTGTGCTGGGGAGCCCGGTGAACTGGGATGCGCAGCCCGGTGTGCTGGGCTGTTCTGCTGGGGAGCTGTGTTGACAGGCTCTGCTTTTGAGCGGTGTAAACAGGCTCTGCTGGAGAGTCAGGGGGGCTGTGGTGCTGGGGGGCCCCGTGTGCTGTGCTTGGGAGCCCTGTGTGCTGGGCTGTAGTGCTGGGGAGCCCTGTGGAAAGGCTCTGCTGGGGAGCGGTGTGAACAGGCTCTGCTGGAGAGCCAGGCGGCCTGTGTTGCTGGGGGGCCCCGTGTGCTGTGCTGGGGAGCCCGGTGTGCTGGGCTGTGGTGCTGGGGAGCCGTGTAGACAGGCTCTGCTGGGGAGCGGTGTGAAAAGGCCATGATGGAGAGCCAGGCGGGCTGTGTTGCTGGGGGCCCCCGTGTGCTGTGCTGTTGAGCCCGGTGTGCTCGGCTGTGGTGCTGGGGGGCCCCGTGTGCTGTGCTGCGGATCCCGGTGAGATCGGCTATGGAGCCCGGTGTGCTGGGCTGTGCTGCTGGGGAGCCGTGTGGACAGGATCTGCTGGGGAGCGGTTTGAACAGGCTCTGATGGAGAGCCAGGCGGGCTGTGCTGCGGTGTGCTGGGCTGTGCTGCTGGGGAGCCGTGTAGACAGGCTCTGCTGGGGAGCCATTCGGGCTGTGATGCTGGGGGCCCCCGTGTGCTGTGCTGGGGAGCCCGGTGAGCTGGGCTAGGGAGCCCGGTGTGCTGGGCTGTGGTGCTGGGGAGCCGTGTAGACAGGCTCTGCTGCGGAGCGCTGTGAACAGGCTCTGATGGAGAGCCAGGCGGGCTGTGGTGCTGGGGGCCCCCGTGTGCTGTGATGCAGAGCCCGTTTAGCTGGGATGTGGAGCCCGGTGTGCTGGGCTGTGGTGCTGGGGAGCACGGTGAGCTGGGCTGTGGTGCTAGGGAGCCGTGTAGACAGGCTCTGATGGAGAGCCAGGCGGGCTGTGGTGCTGGGGGGCCCCGTGTGCTGTGCTGGGGAGCCCGTTGAGTTGGGCTGGGGAGCCCGGTGTGCTGGGCTGTGGTGCTGGGGAGCCGTGTGGACAGGCTCTTCTGGGGAGAGGGTTGAACAGGTTCTGATGGAGAGCCAGGCGGGCTGTGGTGCTGGGGGGACCCGTGTGCTGTGCTGGGGAGCCCGGTGTGCTGGGCTGTGGTGCTGGGGAGCCGTGTGGACAGGCTCGGCTGGGGAGAGGGTTGAACAGGCTCTGATAGAGAGCCAGGCGGGCTGTGGTTCAGGGGAGCCCGGTGAGCTGTGGTGGGGGCCCCCGTGTGCTGTGCTGGGGAGCCGGGTGAGCATGCCTGTGGAGCCCGGTTTGCTTGGCTGTGGTGCTGGGGAGCCATGTGGACAGGCTCTGCTGGGGGAGTGGTTTGAACAGGCTTTGCTCGAGAGCCAGGCGGGCTGTGGTGCTGGGGGGCCCCTTGTGCAGTGCTGGAGAGCCCGGTGAGCTGGGCTGTGGTGCTGGGGATCCGTGTAGACAGGCTCTGCTGGGGAGCTTTGTGAACTGGCTCTGATGGAGAGCCAGGCGGGCTGTGATTCTGGGCGCCCCCGTGTGATGTGTGTAGTGGGCCCGGTGAGGTGGGCTGGGGAGCCCAGTGTTCTGGGCTGTGGTGCTGGGGAGCCGTGTGGACAGGCTCTGCTGGGGAGCGGTGTGAACAGGATTTGATGGAGAGCCAAGCAGCTGTAGTGCTGGGGGGGACCGTGTGCTGTCCTGGGGAGCCCTTTGAGCTTGGCTGGGGAGCCCAGTGTGCTGGGCTGTGGTGCTGGGGAGCCGTGTGGACAGGCTCTGTTGGGGAGTGGTTTGAACAGGCTCTGCTGGTGAGCCAGGCAGGCTGTGGTGCTGGGGGGCCCCGTGTGCTGTGCTGGGGAGCCCGGTGAGCTGGGCTGGGGAGCCCAGTGTGCTGGGCTTTTGTGCTTGGGAGCCGTGTAGACAGGCTCTGCTGCGGAGGGGTGTGAACAGGACCTGATGGAGAGCCAGGCGGGCTGTGGTGCTGTGGGCCCCCGTGAGCTGTGCTCAGGAGCCCGGTGAGCTGGGCTGGGGATCACTGTGTGCTTTGCTGTGGTGATGGCGAGCCGTGTAGACAGGCTGTGCTGTTGAACGGTGTGAACATGCTCTGATGGAGAGCCAGCCGGGCTGTGGTGCTGGGGGCCCCCGTGTGCTGTACTCGGGAGCCCAGTGAGCTGGGCTTCGGAGCCCAGTGTGCTGGGTTGTGGTGCTGGGAAGCCGTGTGGAAAGGCTCTGCTGGGGAGAGGGTTGAACAGACTCTGATGGAGAGCCAGGCGGGCTGTTGTGCTGGGTAGCCCCGTGTGCTGTACTGGGGGGGCAAGTGTGCTGTGCTGGGGAGCCCGGTGACATCGGCTGGGGAGCCCGGTGTGCTGGGCTCTGCTGCTGGGGAGCCCTGTGGACAGGCTCTACTGGGGAGCAGTGTTAACACGCTCTGCTGGAGAGCCAGGCGGCCTGTGGTTCTGGGGGCCCCCGTGTCCAGTGCTGGGGAGCCCGGTAAGCATGGCTGGGGAGTCCGGTAAGCTGGGCTGTGCTGCTGGGGAGCCGTGTAGACAGGCTGTGCTGGGGAGCGGTGTGAACAGTCTTTGCTGGGGAGCGGTGTGAACAGTCTCTGATGGAGAGCCAGGCGGGCTGTGGTGCTGGGGGGCCCGGTGTGCTTTTCTGGGGATCCCGGTGTGCTGGGCTGTGGTGCTGGGGAGCCGTGTGGACAGGCTCTCCTGGGGAGCGGTGTGAACAGGCTCTGCTGGGAAGAGGGTTGAACAGGCCCTGACGGAGAGCAAGGCGGGCTGTGGTGCTGGGGGGCCCCGTGTGCTGTGCTGGGGAGCCCGGTGTGCTGGGCTGTGGTGCTGGGGAGCCGTGTGGACAGGCTCTGCTGGGGAGCCGTGTGGACAGGCTCTGCTGGGGAGTGGTTTGAACAGTCTCTGCTGGAGAGCCAGGCGGGCTGTGGTGCTGGGGGGCCCCGTGTGCTGTGCTGGGGAGCCCGGTGAGCTGGGCTGGGGAGCCCGGTGTGCTGTGCTGTGGTGCTGGGGAGCCGTGTCGACAGGCTCTGCTCCGGAGCGGTGTGAACAGGCTCTAATGGAGAGCCCAGGCGGGCTGTGGTGCTGGGGGCCCCCGTGTCCTGTGCTGGGCGGCCCGGTGAGCCGGGCTGAAGAGCCCGGTGTGCTGGCCTGTGGTGCTGGGGAGCTGTGTGGACAGGCTCTGATGGAGAGCCAGGCGGGCTGTGGTGCTGTGGGGCCCCGTGTGCTGTGCTGGGGAGCCCATTGTGCTGGGCTGTGGTGCTGGATTGCCGTGTGGACAGGCTCTGCTGGGGAGTTGTTTCAATAGGCTCTTCTGGGGAGTGGTGTGAACAGGCCATGATGGAGAGCCAGGCGGGATGTGGTGCTGCTGGCCCCCGTGTGCTGTGCTGGGGAGCCCGCTGTGCTAGGCTGTGCTGCTGGGGAGCGGATTGAACAGGCTCTGCTTGGGAGCGGTGTGAACAGTCTCTGATGGAGAGCCAGGCGAGCTGTGGTGCTGGGGGCACCCGTGTGCTGGGGAGCCCGGTGTGCAGGGTCGTGCTGCTGGGGAGCCGTGTGGACAGTCTCTCCTGGGAAAAGTTTGAACAGGCTCTGATGGAGAGCCAGGCTTGCTGTGGTGTTGGGGGCCCACGTGTGCTTTGCTGGGGAGCCCGGAGAGCTGGGCTGGGGAGCCTGGTGTGCTGGGCTGTGCTGCTGGGGAGGCGTGTGGACAGGCTGTGCTGGGGAGTGGTTTGAACAGGCTCTGCTGGAGAGCCAGGCGAGCTGTGGTGCAGGGGGCCCCCGTGTGCTGTGCTGGGGAAGCCGGTGTGCTGTTCTGTGCTGCTGGGGAGCCGTGGAGACAGGCTCAGCTGGGGAGCGGTGTGAACAGGCTCTGATGGAGAGCCAGACGGGCTGTGGTGCTGGGGGCCCCGTGTGCTGTGCTCGGGAGCCCAGTGAACTGAGCTGGGGAGCCCGGTGTGCTGGGCTGTGCTGTTTGGGGGCCGTGTGGACAGGCTCTGCTGGGGAGCCTTGTGAAGAGGCTCTGCTGGAAAGCCAGGTGGGCTGAGGTGCTGGGGGGCCCCGTGTTCTGTGCTGTCGAGCCCGGTGAGCTGGGCTTGGGAGGCCAGTGTGCTGGGCTGTGCTGCTGGTGAGCCGTGTGGACCGGCTCTGCTTTTTAGTGGTTTGAACAGGCTCTGCTGGAGAGCCAGGCGGGCCGTGGTGCTGGGGGCCCCCGTGTGCTGTGCTGGGGAAGCCGGTGTGCTGTTCTGTGCTGCTGGGGAGCCGTGTGGACAGGCTCTACTGGGGAGCGTTGTGAAAAGGTTCTGATGGAAAGCCAGGCGGGCTGTGTTGCTGGGGGGCCCCGTGTGCCATGCTGGGTAGCCCGGTAAGATTGGCTGGGGAGCCCGGTGTGCTTGGCTGTGCTGCTGGGGAGCCCTGTGGACAGGCTCTACTGTGGAGCGGTGATAAAAGGCTCTGCTGGAGAGCCAGGCGGCCTGTGGTTCTTGGGGCCCCCGTGTCCAGTACTGGGGAGCCCGGTTAGCTGGGCTGGGGAGCCCGGTTAGCTGGGCTGTGCTGCTGGGGAGCCGCGTAGACAGGCTCTGCTGGGGAGCGGAGTGAACAGGCTCTGCTGGGGAGCGGTGTGAACAGGCACTGATGGAAAGCCAGGCGGGCTGTGGTTTTGGGGGCCCCCGTGTGCTTTGCTGGGGAGCCCGGTGAGCTGGGCTGGGGAGCCCGGTTTGCTGGCCTGTGCTGCTGGGGAGGCGTGTGGACAGCTTGTGCTGGGGATTGGTTTGAACAGGCTCTGCTGGAGAAACAGGCGGGCTGTGGTGCTGGGGGCCCCGTGTGCTGTGCTGGGGAGCCCGGTGAGCTGTGCTGGGGGCCCCCGTGTGCTGTGCTTGGGAGGCCGGTGTGCTGGGCTGTGGTGCTGGTGAGCCGTGCGGACAGGCTGTGCTAGGGAGCGGTGTGAACAGGCTCTGATGGAGAGCCAGGCGGGCTGTGGTGCTGGGGGCACCGTGTTCTGTGCTGGGGAGCCCGGTGAGCTGGGCTGGGGATCCCGGTGTGCTGTGCTGTGGTGCTGGGGAGCTTTGTAGAAAGGCTTTGCTGGGGAGTGGTGTGAACAGGCTCTGCTGGAGAGCCAGTCGGGCTGTGGTGCTGGGGGCTCCCGTGTGCTCTGCTGGGGAGCCCGGTGAGCTGGGCTGTGCTGCTGGGGAGCCGTGTGGACAGGCATCTTCTGCTGAATGGTTTGAACAGGCTCTTCTGGAGAGCCAGGCGGGCTGTGGTGCTGGGGGCCCCCGTGTGCTGTGCTCGGGAGCCCAGTGAGATGGGCTTCGGATCCCAGAGTGCTGGGCTGTGGTGCTGGGAAGCCGTGTGGACTGGCTCTCATGGGGAGAGGGTTTAACAGGCTCTGATGGAGAGCCAGGCGGGCTTTGGTGCTGGGGGCCCCCGTGTGCTGTGCTGGGGACCCCGGTGTTCTGGGCTTTTCTGCTGGGGAGCCGTGTGGACAAGTTCTGCTGCGGAGCGCTGTGAAATGGCTCTGATGGAGAGCCAGGCAGGCTGTGGTGCTGGTGGCCACCGTGTGCTGTTCTGGGGTGCCCGGTTAGCTGGGCTGGGGAGCCCGGTTTGCTGGCCTGTGCTGCTGGGGAGGCGTGTGGACAGCTTGTGCTGGGGATTGGTTTGATAAGGCTCTGCTGGAGAAACAGGCGAGCTGTGGTGCAGGGGGCCCCCGTGTGCTATGCTGGGGAGCCCGGTGAGCTGGGCTGGGGAGCCCGGTGTGCTGGGCTGTGTTTCTGGGGAGCCGTGTGGACAGGCTCTGCTGGGGAGTGGTTTGAACAGGCTCTGCTGGAGAGCCAGGCGGGCTGTGGTGCTGGGGGCCCCCGTGTGCTGTGCTGGGGAGCCCGGTGAGATGGGCTGGATAGCCCGGTGTGCTGGGCTGTCTTGCTGGGGAGCCGTGTACATAGGCTCTGCTGGGGAGTGGTGTGAAGAGGCTCTGCTGGAGAGTCAGGCGTGCTGTGGTGCATTGTGCTGGGCTGTGCTGCTGGGGAGCAGCGTGGACAGGCTCTGCTTGGGAGCGGTTTGAACTGGCTCTGATGGAGAGCCAGGCAGGCTGTATTTCTTGGGGGCCCCGTGTGCTGTGCTGGGGAGGCCGGTGTGCTGGGGAGCCGTGTGGACAGGCATTGCTGGGGAGCGGTGTGAACAGGCTCTGATGGAGATCCAGGCGGGCTGTGGTGCTGGTGGCCACCGTGTGCTGTGCTGGGGAGCCCGGTGTGCTGGGCTGTGCTGCTGGGGAGCCGTGTAACCAGGCTCTGCTGGGGAGCGGTGTGAACAGGCTCTGATGGAGAGCCAGGCGGGCTGTTGTGCTGGGGGGCCCCGTGTGCTGTGCTGGGGAGCCCGGTGTGCTGGGGAGCCGTGTGGACAGGCTCTGCTGGGGAGCGGTGTGAAGAGGCTCTGATGGAGAGCCAGGCGGGCTGTGGTGCTGGGGGGCCCCGTGTGCTGTGCTAGGGAGCCCGTTGGGCTGGGCTGGGGAGCCCGGTGTTATGGGCTGTTGTGCTTGGGAGCCGTGTAGACAGGCTCTGCTGAGGAGTTGTGTGAATAGGCTCTGCTGGAGAGCCAGTTGGGTTGTGGTGCTGGGGGCTCCCGTGTGCTCTGCTGGGGAGCCCGGTGTGCTGGGCATTTCTGCTGGGGAGCCGTGTGGACAGACTCTGATGGGGAGTGGATTGATAAGGCTCTGATTGAGAGCCAGGCGGGCTGTGGGGTTGGGGGCCCCCATGTGATGTCCCGGGGAGCCCGGTGAGCTGGGCTGGGGGGCCCGGTGTGCTGGGCTGTGGTGCTGGGGAGCCCTGTGGACAGGCTCTGTTGTTGAGCGGTGTGAACTGGCTCTGCTGGAGAGCCAGGCGGGCTGTGGTGCTGGGGGCCCGCGTGTGCTGCGCTGGGGAGCCCGTTGAGCTGGGCTGGGTAGCCCGGTGTGCTGGGCTGTGGTGCTGGGGAGCAGTGTGGACAGGCTCTGTTGGGGAGATGGTTGTACAGGCACTGATGGAGAGCCAGGCGAACTGTGGTGCTGGGCGGCCCCGTGTGCTGTGCTGGGCAGCCCTGTGAGCTTGGCTGGGGAGCCCGGTGTGCTGGGCTGGGTAGCCCGGTGTGCTGGGCTGTGCTGCTGGGGAGCCGTGTGGACAGGCTCTGCTGGGGAGCGGTGTGAACAGGCTCTGATGTAGAGTCAGGCGGGCTGTGGTGCTGGGGAGCCGTGTAGACAGGCTCTGATGGAGAGCCAGGCGGGCTGTGGTGATGGGGGGCCCCGTGTGCTGTGCTGGGGAGCCCTGTGAGCTGGGCTGGGTAGCCCGGTGTGCTGGGCTTTTGTGCTGGGTAGCCGTGTAGACAGGCTCTGCTGCGGAGGGGTCTGAACAGGCCCTGATGGAGAGCCAGGCTGGCTAAGGTGCTGGGGGCCCCCTTGAGCTGTGCTCAGGAGCACGGTGAGCTGGGAAGGGGATCCCTGTGTTCTTGGCTGTGGTGCTGGGGAGCCGTGTAGACAGGCTATGCTCGGAACGGTGTGAACAGGCTCTGATGGAGAGCCAGGCGGGCTGTGATGCTGGGGGGCCCCGTGTGCTGTGCTAGGGAGCCCGTTGGGCTGGGCTGGGGAGCCCGGTGTTATGGGCTGTTGTGCTTGGGAGCCGTGTAGACAGGCTCTGCTGAGGAGTTGTGTGAATAGGCTCTGCTGGAGAGCCAGTTGGGTTGTGGTGCTGGGGGCTCCCGTGTGCTCTGCTGGGGGGCCCGGTGTGCTGGGAATTTCTGCTGGGGAGCCGTGTGGACAGACTCTGATGGGGAGTGGTTTGATAAGGCTCTGATTGAGAGCCAGGCGGGCTGTGGGGCTGGGGGCCCCCATGTGATGTCCCGGGGAGCCCGGTGAGCTGGGCTGGGGGGCCCGGTGTGCTGGGCTGTGGTGCTGGGGAGCCCTGTGGACAGGCTCTGTTGTTGAGCGGTGTGAACTGGCTCTGCTGGAGAGCCAGGCGGGCTGTGGTGCTGGGGGCCCGCGTGTGCTGCGCTGGGGAGCCCGTTGAGCTGGGCTGGGTAGCCCGGTGTGCTGGGCTGTGGTGCTGGGGAGCAGTGTGGACAGGCTCTGCTGGGGAGATGGTTGTACAGGCACTGATGGAGAGCCAGGCGAACTGTGGTGCTGGGGGGCCCCGTGAGCTGTGCTGGGCAGCCCTGTGAGCTTGGCTGGGGAGCCCGGTGTGCTGGGCTGGGTAGCCCGGTGTGCTGGGCTGTGCTGCTGGGGAGCCGTGTGGACAGGCTCTGCTTGGGAGCCGTGTGAACAGGCTCTGATGGAGAGCCAGGCGGGCTGTGATGCT
Organism: Dascyllus trimaculatus; assembly: GCA_024666655.1. NCBI lineage: Eukaryota > Metazoa > Chordata > Actinopteri > Pomacentridae > Dascyllus > Dascyllus trimaculatus. Next base: position 29,365 of record JAMOIN010001616.1, read on the forward strand.
GGGCGCCCCCGTGTGATGTGTTGGGGGGACCGGTGAGGTGGGCTGGGGACCCCAATGTGCTGGGCTGTGGTGCTGGGGAGCCGTGTCGACAGGCTCTGCTGGGGAGCGGTGTGAACAGGCTCTGCTGGAGAGCCAGGCGGGCCGTGGTGCTGGGGGCTCCCGTGTGCTGTGCTGGGGAGCCCGGTGAGCTGGGCTCTGCTGCTGGGGAGCCATGTAGACAGGCTCTGCTGGGGAGCAGTGTGAACAGGCTCTGCTGGAGAGCCAGGCGGGCTGTGGTGCTGGGGAGCCGTGTGGACAGGCTCTGCTGGGGAGTGGTTTAAACAGTCTCTGCTGGAGAGCCAGGCGGGCTGTGGTGCTGTGGGGCCCTCGTGTGCTGTGCTGTGGAGCCCGGTGAGCTGGGCTGGGGAGCCCGGTGTGCTGGGCTGTGGTGCTGGGGAGCCGTGTAGACCGGCTCTGCTGCGGAGCGATGTGAACAGGCTCTTATGGAGCGCCAGGCGGGCTGTTGTGCTGAGGGGCCCCGTGTGCTGTGCTGGGGAGCCCGGTGAGCTGTGCTGTGGAGCCCGGTGTGCTGGGCTGTGGTGCTGGGGAACCGTGTGGACCTGCTCTGCTTGGGAGTGGTTTGAAAAGGCTCTGCTGGAGAGCCAGGCGGGCTGTGGTGCTGTGGGGCCCGCGTGTGCTGTGCTGTGGAGCCCGGTGAGCTTGGCTGGCGAGCCCGGTGTGCTGGGCTGTGGTGCTGGCCAACCGTGTAGACAGGCTCTGCTGGGGGGCCACGTGTGCTGTGCTGGGGAGCCCGTTGAGCCTGGCTGGGGAGCCCGGTGTGCTGGGCTGTGCTGCTGGGGAGCCGAGTGGACAGGCTCTGCTGCGGAGCGCTGTGAACAGGCTTTGATGGAGAGCCAGGCGGGCTGTGGTTCTGGGGGCCCCCGTGTGCTGTGCTGGGGGCCCCCGTGTGCGGTGCTGGGGAGCCCGGTGTGCTGGGCTGTTGTGCTGGGGAGCCGTGTGGACAGGCTCTCCTGGGGAGCGGTTTGAACAGGCTCTGCTGGAGAGCCAGGCGGGCTGTGGTGCAGGGGGGCCCTGTGTGCTTTGCTGGGGGCCCCCGTGTGCTGTGCTGGGGATCCCGGAGTGCTGGGCTGTGGTGCCGGGGAGCCGTGTGGACAGGCTCTGCTGAGGAGAGTTTTGTATAGGCTCTGATGGACAGCCAGGCTTGCTGTTGTTCTGGGGGCCCCCGGATGCTGTGATGGGGAGCCCGGTGAGATGGGCTGGGGAGCCTGGTGTGCTGGGCTGTGCTGGTGGGTAGTCGTGTAGACAGGCTCTGCTGGGGAGCGGTGTGAAGAGGCTCTGATGGACAGCCAGGCGGGCTGTGGTGCTGGGGGGCCCCGTGTGCTGTGCTGGGGAGCCCGGTGAGCTGGGCTTTTGTGCTGTGGAGCCGTGTAGACAGGCTGTGCTGGGGAGTGGTTTCAACAGGCTCTGCTGGAGAGCCAGGCAGGCTGTGGTGCTGGGGGGCACCGTGTTCTGTGGTGGGGTGCCCGGTGAGCTGGGCTGTGGAGCCCGGTGTGCTGGACCGTGCTGCTGGGGAGGCGTGTGGACCGGCTCTGCTGGGGAGCGGTGTGAACAGGATCTGATGGAGAGCCAGGTGGGCTGTGGTGCTGGGGGGCCCCGTTTGCTGTGCTGGGGACCCCGGTGAGCTGGGCGGAGGAGCCCGGTGTGCCGGGCTGTGCTGCTGGGGAGCCGTGTGGACAGGCTCTGCATGGGAGTGGTTTGAACAGGCTCTGATGGAGAGCCAGGCGGGCTGTTGTGCTTGGGGGCCCCGTGTGCTGTGCTGGGGAGCCCGGTGAGCTGGGCTTTTGTGCTGTGGAGCCGTGTAGACAGGCTCTGCTGCCGACGGGTGTGAACAGGCTCTGATGGAGAGCCAGGCGGGCTGTGGTGCTGGGGAGCCCCGTGTGCTGTGCTGGGGAGCCCGGTGTGCTGGGCTGTGGTGCCGGGGGCCCTCGTGTGCTGTGCTAGGGAGCCCGGTGAGCTTGGCTGGGGATCCCGGTGTGCTGGGCTGTGCTGCTGGGGAGCCGTGTGGACAGGCTCTGCTGGGGAGTGGTGTGAACAGGCTCTGATGGAGAGCCAGGTGGGATGTGGTGTTGGGGGGCCCCGTGTGCTGTGCTGGGGAGCCCAGTGAGCTGGGCTGTGGTGCTGGGGAGCCGTGTAGACAGGCTCTGCTGGGGAGCGGAGTGAATAGGCTCTGCTGGGGAGCGGTGTGAACAGGCTCTGATGGAGAGCCAGGTGGGCTGTGGTGCTGGGCGGCCCCGTGTGCTGTGCTGGGGAGCCCGGTGTGCTGGGCTGTGGTGCTGGGGGGCCCCGTGTGCTGTGCTGCGGAGCCCGGTGAGATCGGCTATGGAGCCCGGTGTGCTGGGCTGTTCTGCTGGGGAGCCATGTGGACAAGCTCTGCTGGGGAGTTGTTTCAGAAGGCTCTGATGGAGAGCAAGGCGGGCTGTGGTGCTGGGGGGCCCCGTGTGCTGTGCTGGGGAGCCCAGTGTGCTGGGCTGTGCCGCTGGGGCGCCGTGTGGACAGGCTCTGCTGGGGAGATGGTTGAACAGGCTCTGATGGAGAGCTAGGCGGGCTGTGGTTCAGTGGAGCCCGGTGAGCTGTGCTGGGGGCCCCCGTGTGCTGCGTTGGGGAGCCGGGTGAGCAGGCCTGGGGAGCCCGGTGTGCTGGGCTGTGGTGCTGGGGAGCAGCGTGGTAAGGCTCTGCTGGGGAGCGGTGTGAACAGGCTCTGATGGAGCGCCAGGCGGGCTGTGGTGCTGGGGGGCCCCGTGTGCTGGGCTGGGGAGCCCGGTGTGCTGGGCTATGCTGCTGGGGAGCCATGTGGACAGGCTCTGCTGGGGAGTGGTTTGAACAGGCTCTGATTGAGAGCCAGGCAGGCTGTGGTGCTGGGGGGCACCGTGTTCTGTGGTGGGGTGCCCGGTGAGCTGGGCTGTGGAGCCCGGTGTGCTGGACCGTGCTGCTGGGGAGGCGTGTGGACCGGCTCTGCTTGGGAGCGGTGTGAACAGGATCTGATGGAGAGCCAGGTGGGCTGTGGTGCTGGGGGGCCCACGTTTGCTGTGCTGGGGACCCCGGTGAGCTGGGCGGAGGAGCCCGGTGTGCCGGGCTGTGCTGCTGGGGAGCCGTGTGGACAGGCTCTGCATGGGAGTGGTTTGAACAGGCTCTGATGGAGAGCCAGGCGGCCTGTTGTGCTTGGGGGCCCCGTGTGCTGTGCTGGGGAGCCCGGTGAGCTGGGCTTTTGTGCTGTGGAGCCGTGTAGACAGGCTCTGCTGCCGACGGGTGTGAACAGGCTCTGATGGAGAGCCAGGCGGGCTGTGGTGCTGGGGAGCCCCGTGTGCTGTGCTGGGGAGCCCGGTGTGCTGGGCTGTGGTGCCGGGGGCCCTCGTGTGCTGTGCTAGGGAGCCCGGTGAGCTTGGCTGGGGATCCCGGTGTGCTGGGCTGTGCTGCTGGGGAGCCGTGTGGACAGGCTCTGCTGGGGAGCGGTGTGAACAGGCTCTGATGGAGAGCCAGGTGGGATGTGGTGTTGGGGGGCCCCGTGTGCTGTGCTGGGGAGCCCAGTGAGCTGGGCTGTGGTGCTGGGGAGCCGTGTAGACAGGCTCTGCTGGGGAGCGGAGTGAATAGGCTCTGCTGGGGAGCGGTGTGAACAGGCTCTGATGGAGAGCCAGGTGGGCTGTGGTGCTGGGCGGCCCCGTGTGCTGTGCTGGGGAGCCCGGTGTGCTGGGCTGTGGTGCTGGGGGGCTCCGTGTGCTGTGCTGCGGAGCCCGGTGAGATCGGCTATGGAGCCCGGTGTGCTGGGCTGTTCTGCTGGGGAGCCATGTGGACAAGCTCTGCTGGGGAGTTGTTTCAGAAGGCTCTGATGGAGAGCAAGGCGGGCTGTGGTGCTGGGGGGCCCCGTGTGCTGTGCTGGGGAGCCCAGTGTGCTGGGCTGTGCCGCTGGGGCGCCGTGTGGACAGGCTCTGCTGGGGAGAGGGTTGAACAGGCTCTGATGGAGAGCTAGGCGGGCTGTGGTTCAGTGGAGCCCGGTGAGCTGTGCTGGGGGCCCCCGTGTGCTGCGCTGGGGAGCCGGGTGAGCAGGCCTGGGGAGCCCGGTGTGCTGGGCTGTGGTGCTGGGGAGCAGCGTGGAAAGGCTCTGCTGGGGAGCGGTGTGAACAGGCTCTGATGGAGCGCCAGGCGGGCTGTGGTGCTGGGGGGCCCCGTGTGCTGGGCTGGGGAGCCCGGTGTGCTGGGCTATGCTGCTGGGGAGCCATGTGGACAGGCTCTGCTGGGGAGTGGTTTGAACAGGCTCTGATTGAGAGCCAGGCGGGCTGTGTTGCTGGGGGCCCGCATGTGCTGTCCTGGGGATCCCGGTGTGCTGGGCTGTGGTGCTGGGGAGCCGTGTGGACAGGCTCTGCTGAGGAGAGTTTTGTACAGGCTCTGATGGAGAGCCAGGCGGGCTCTTGTGCTGGGAGGCCCCGTGTGCTGTGCTGGGGGCGCCCGTGTGCTTTCCTGGAGGGCCCCGTGTGCTGTGCTGGGGAGCCCGTTGAGCTGGGCTGTGGTGCTGGGGAGCCGTGTGGACAGGCTCTGCTGGGGAGCCGTGTGAACAGGCTCTGATGGAGAGCCAGGCGTGCTGTGGTGTTGGGGGCCCCCGTGTGCTTTGCTGGGGGGCCCGGTGAGCTGGGCGGGGGAGCCCGGTGTGCTGGGCTGTGCTGCTGGGGAGGCGTGTTGACAGGCTGTGATGGGGAGTGGTTTGAACAGGCTCTGATGGAGAGCCAGGCGTGCTGTGGTGTTGGGGGCCCACGTGTGCTTTGCTGTGGAGCCGGGTGAGCAGGGCTGGGGAGCCCGGTGTGCTGGGCTGTGGTGCTGGGGAGCAGCGTGGAATGGCTCTGCTGGGGAGCGTTGTGAACAGGCTCTGATGGAGCGCCAGGCGGGCTGTGGTGCTGGGGGGCCCCATGTGCTGGGCTGGGGAGCCCGGTGTGCTGGGCTATGCTGCTGGCGAGCCATGTGGACAGGCTCTGCTGGGGAGTGGTTTGAACAGGCCCTGACTGAGAGCCAGGCGGGCTGTGTTGCTGGGGGCCCTCATGTGCTGTGCTGGGGATCCCGGTGTGCTGGGCTGTGGTGCTGGGGAGCCCTCTGGACAGGCTCTGCTGAGGAGAGTTTTGTACAGGCTCTGATGGAGAGCCAGGCGGGCTGTTGTGCTGGGAGGCCCCGTGTGCTGTGCTGGGGGCGCCCGTGTGCTTTCCTGGGGGGCCCCGTGTGCTGTGCTGGGGAGCCCGTTGAGCTGGGCTGTGGTGCTGGGGAGCCGTGTGGACAGGCTCTGCTGGGGAGCCGTGTGAACAGGCTCTGATGGAGAGCCAGGCGTGCTGTGGTGTTGGGGGCCCCCGTGTGCTTTGCTGGGGGGCCCGGTGAGCTGGGCGGGGGAGCCCGGTGTGCTGGGCTGTGCTGCTGGGGAGGCGTGTTGACAGGCTGTGCTGGGGACTGGTTTGAACAGGCTCTGCTGGAGAGCCAGGCGGGCTGTGGTGCTGGGGTGCCCCATGTGCTGTGCTGCGGAGCCTGGTCATTTCGGCTATGGAGCCCGGTCTGCTGGGCTGTGTACTGCTGGGGAGCCTTGTGGACAGGCTCTGCTGGCGAGTGGTTTGAACAGGCTCTGATGGAGAGCAAGGCTTCCTGTGGTGTTGGGGGCCCCCGTGTGCTGTGCTGGGGGCCCCCGTGTGCTGTGCTGGCGAGCCCGGTGTGCTGGGCTGTGCTGCTGGGGAGCCGTGTGGACAGACTCTGCTGGGGAGTGTTTTGAACAGGCTCTGCTGGAGAGCCAGGCGGGCTGTGTTGCTGGGGGCCCCCGTGTGCTGTGCTGGGGAGCCCGGTGTGCTGGGCTGTGGTGCTGGGGGGCCCCGTGTGCTGTGCTGGGGGGCCCCGTTCGCTGTGCTGGGGGGCCCGGTGAGCTGGGCTGGGGAGCCCAGTGAGCCTGGCTGTTGTGCTGGGGAGCCGTGTAGACGGGCTCTGCTGGGGAGCGGTGTGAACAGGCTCTGGTGGAGAGACAGCAGGGCTGTGGTGCTGGGGGACCCCGTGTGCTATGCTTGGGAGCCCGTTGAGCTGGGCTGGGGAGCCCGGTGTGCTTATCTGTGGTGCTGGTGAGCCGTGTGGACAGGGTCAGCTGGGGAGCGGTGTGAATAGGCTCTGCTGGAGAGCCAGGAGGGCTGTGGTGCTGGGGGGCCCCGTGTTCTGTGATGGGGAGGCCTGTGAACTGGGCTGTGCTGCTGGGTAGCCGTGTGGACATGCTCTGCTCGGGAGCGGTGTGAACAGTCTCTGCTGGAGAGCCAGGCGGGCTGTGGTGCTGGGGGCTCCCGTGTGCTGTGCTGGGGATCCCGGTGAGCTGGGCTGTGCTGCTTGGGAGCCGTGTGGACAGGCTCTGCTGGGGAATGGCTTGAACAGGCTCTTCTGGAGAGCCAGGCAGGCTGTGGTGCTGGGGGCCCCCGTGTGATGTCCCAGGGAGCCCGGTGAGCTGGGCTGGGGAGCCCAGTGTTCTGGGATTTGCTGCTGGGGAGGCGTGTTGACAGGCTGTGCTGGGGAGTGGTTTGAACAGGCTCTGCTGGAGAGCCAGGTGGGCTGTGGTGCCGGGGGCCCCCGTGTGCTGTGCTGGGGAGCCCGGTGAGCTGGGCTGGGGAGCCCGGTGTGCTGGGCTGTTGTGCTGGGGAGCCGTGTAGACAGGCTCTGCTGGTCAGCGGTGTGAACAGGCTCTGCTGGAGAGCCAGGCGGGCTGTGGTGCTGGGGGCCCCCGTGTGCTGTGCTGGGGAACCCGGCCTGCTGGGCTGTGCTGCTGGGGAGCCGTGTGGACAGGCTCTGCTGGGGAGCGGGGTGAACTGGCTCTGCTGGAGAACCAGGCGGGCTGTGGTGCTTGGGGACCCCGTGTGCTATGCTTGGGAGCCCGTTGAGCTGGGCTGGGGAGCCCGGTGTGCTGGGCTGTGGTGCTGGTGAGCCGTGTCGACAGGCTCTGCTGCGGAGCTGTGTGAAAAGGCACTGATGGAGAGTAAGGAAGGCTGTGGTGCTGGGGGGCCCCGTGTGCTGTGCTGGGGAGCATGTTGAGCTGGGATGGGGAGCCCGGTGTGCTGGGCTGTGGTGCTGGGGAGCCGTGTAGACAGGCTCTGCTGGGGAGCGGTGTGAAGAGGCTCTGATGGAGAGTCAGGCGGGCTGTGGTGCTGGGAAGCCCCGTGTGCTGTTCTGGGGGGCCCCGTGTGCTGTGCTGGGGAGCCCGGTGTGCTGGGCAGGGGAACCCGGTGTGCTGGGCTGTGGTGCTGGGGGAGCCGTGTAGACAGGCTCTGCTGGGGAGCCATTCGGGCTGTGGTGCTGGGGGGCCCCGTCTGCTGTTCTGGGGAGCCCGGTGTGCTGGGCTGGGGAGCCCCGTGTGCTCGGCTGTGGTGCTGGGGAGCCCGGTGTGCTGGGCTTTGGTGATGGGGAGCCGTGTAGACAGGCTCTGCTGGGGAGCGGTGTGAACAGGCTCTGCTGGGGAGCGGTGTGAACAGGCACTGATGGAGAGCCAGGCGGGTTGTGGTGCTGGGGGGCCCCGTGTGCTTTGCTGGGGGGCCAGGTGAGTTGGGCTGGGGAGCCCGGTTTGCTGGACTGAGCTGCTGGGGTGCCGTGTGGACAGGGTCTGCTGGGAAGCGGTATGAAAAGGCTCTGATGGAGAACCAGGCGGGCTGTGGTGCTGGGGGGCCCCCGTGTGCTGTGCTCGGTAGCCCTGTGAGCTGGGCTGCGGGGCCCGGTGTGCTGGGCTGAGCTGCTGGGGTGCCGTGTGGACAGGGTCTGCGGGGAAGCGGTGTGAAAAGGCTCTGATGGAGAGCCAGGCTGGCTGTTGTGCTGGGGGGCCCCGTGTGCTGTGCTCGGAAGCCCGGTGAGCTGGGCTTCGGAGCCCGGTGTGCTGGGCTGAGCTGCTGGGGTGCCGTGTGGACAGGGTCTGCTGGGGAGCGGTGTGAACAGGCTCTGATGGAGAGCCAGGTGGGCTGTGCTGCGGTGTGCGGGGCTGCTTGCGAGCCGTGTAGACAGGCTCTTCTGGGGAGTGGTTTGAACAGGCTCTGCTTGAGAGCCAGGCGGGCTGTGGTGCTGGGGGCCCACGTGTGGTGGGCTGGGGAGCCCGGTGAGCTGGGCTGGGGAGCCCGGTGTGCTGGGCTGTGCATCTGGGGAGCCGTGTGGACAGGCTCTGCTGGGGAGCGGTTTCAACAGGCTCTGCTGGAGAGCAAGGCGCGCTGTGTTGCTGGGGGCCCCAGTGTGCTATGCTGGGGAGCCCGGTGAGCTGGGCTGGTGAGCCCGGTGTGCTGGGCTGTGCTGCTTGGGAGCCGTGTGGACAGGCTCTGCTGGGGAATGGCTTGAACAGGCTCTTCTGGAGAGCCAGGCAGGCTGTGGTGCTGGGGGCCCCCGTGTGATGTCCCAGGGAGCCCGGTGAGCTGGGCTGGGGAGCCCAGTGTTCTGGGATTTGCTGCTGGGGAGGCGTGTTGACAGGCTGTGCTGGGGAGTGGTTTGAACAGGCTCTGCTGGAGAGCCAGGTGGGCTGTGGTGCCGGGGGCCCCCGTGTGCTGTGCTGGGGAGCCCGGTGAGCTGGGCTGGGGAGCCCGGTGTGCTGGGCTGTGGTGCTGGGGAGCCGTGTAGACAGGCTCTGCTGCGGAGCGCTGTGAACAGGCTCTGATGGAGAGCCAGTCGGGCTGTGGTGCTGTGGGCCCGCGTGTGCTGTGCTGGGGAGCCCGTTGAGCTTGGCTGGGGATCCCGGTGTGCTGGGCTGTGGTGCTGGCGAGCAGTGTGGACAGGCTCTGCTGGGGAGAGGGTTGTACAGGCTCTGATGGAGAGCCAGGCGGGCTGTCGTGCTGGGGGGCCCCGTGTGCTGTTCTGGGCAGCCCTGTGAGCTTGGCTGGGGAGCCAGGTGTGTTGGGCTGGGGAGCCCGGTGTGCTGGGCTGGGGAGCCCGGTGTGCTGGGCTGTGGTGCTGGGGAGCTGTGTAGACAGGCTCTGCTGGGGAGCCATTCGGGCTGTGGTGCTGGGGGGCCCCGTGTGCTGTGCTGGGGAGCCCGGTGAGCTGGGCTGGGGAGCCCGGTGTCCTGGGCTGTGCTGCTGGGGAGCCCTGTGGACAGGCTCTGCTGGGGAGTGGCTTGAAAAGGCTCTGCTGGAGAGCCAGGCGCGCTGTGGTGCTGGGGGCCCCCGTATGCTGGGCTGGGGAGCCCGGTGTGCTGGGCTGTGCTGCTGGGGAGCCGTGTGGACAGGCTGTGCTTGGGAGTGGTTTGAACAGGTTCTGCTGGAGAAACAGGCGGGCTGTGGTTCTGGGGGCCCCCGTGTGCTGTGCTGGGGAGACCGGTGAGCTGGGCTGGGGAGCCCGGTGTGCTGGGCTGTGCTGCTGGGGAGCCGCGTGGACAGGCTCTGCTGGGGAGCGGTGTGAACAGGCTCTGCTGGAGAGCCAGGCGGGCTGTGCTGCGGTGTGCTGGGCTGTGCTGCTGGAAAGCCGTGCAGACAGGCTCTGCTGGGGAGCGGTTTGAACAGGCTCTGCTGGAGAGCAAGGCGCGCTGTGTTGCTGGTGGCCCCCGTGTGATGTGCTGGGGAGACCGGTGAGCTGGGCTGTGCTGCTGGGGAGCGGTGTAGACATGTTCGGCTGGGGAGCGGTGTGAAAAGGCTCTGATGGAGAGCCAGGCGGGCTGTGGTGCTGGGGGCCCCCGTGTGCTATGCTGGGGAGCCCGGTGAGCTTGGCTGGGGAGCCCGGTGTGCTGGGCTGTGGTGCTGGGGAGCCGTGTAGAAAGGCTCTGCTGGGGAGCGTTGTAAACAGGCTATGCTGGAGAGCCAGGCGGGCTGTGGTGCTGTGGCCCCCCGTGTGCTGTGCTTTGGAGCCCGGTGTGCTGGGCTGTGGTGCTGGGGAGCCGTGTGGACAGGCTCTTCTGGGGGGCGGTGTGGACAGGCTCTGCTGGAAAGCCAGGCGGGCTGTGCTGCGGTGTGCTAGGCTGTGCTGCTGCGGAGCCGTGTAGACAAGCTCTGCTCGGGAGCCATTCAGGCTGTGGTGCTGGGGGGCCCCGTCTGCTGTGCTGGTGAGCCAGGTGTGCTGGGCTGAGCTGCTGGGGTGCCGTGTGTCGAGGGTCTGCTTGGAAGCGGTGTGAAAAGGCTCTGATGGAGAGCCAGGCGGGCTGTGGTGCTGGGGGGCCCCAGTGTGCTGTGCTCGGTAGCCCGGTTAGCTGGGCTGCGGGGCCCGGTGTGCTGGGCTGAGCTGCTGGGGTGCTGTGTGGACAGGGTCTGCTGGGAAGCGGTGTTAACAGGCTCTGATGGAGAGCCGGGCGGGCTGTGGTGCAGGGGGCCCCCGTGTGCTGTGCTCGGTAGCCCGGTGAGCTGGGATGGGGACCCCGGAATGCTGGGCTGAGCTGCTGGGGTGCCGTGTGGACAGGGTCTGCTGGGAAGCGGTGTGAAAAGGCTCTGATGGAGAGCCAGGCGGGCTGTGGTGCTGGGTGGCCCCGTGTGCTGTGCTCAGAAGCCCGGTGAGCTGGGCTGCGGAGCCCGGTGTGCTGGGCTGAGCTGCTGGGGTGCCGTGTGGACAGCGTCTGCTGGGGAGCCGTGTGAACAGGCTCTGATGGAGAGCCAGGCGGGCTGTGCTGCGGTGTGCGGGGCTGCTGGGGAGCCGTGTAGACAGGCACTTCTGGGGAGCTTTGTGAACAGGCTCTGATGGAAAGCCAGGCGGGCTGTGGTGTTGGGGGCCCCCGTGTGCTTTGCTGGGGAGCCCGGTGAGCTGGGCTGGTGAGCCCGGTGAGCTGGGCTGTGGTTCTGGGGAGCCATGTAGACAGGCTCTGCTGCGGAGCGGTGTGAACAGGCTCTGATGGAGAGCCAGGCGGGCTGTGGTGCTGGGGGGCCCCTTGTGCTGTGCTGGGGGGCCCGGTGAGCTGCGCTGGGGAGCCCGGTGTGCTTGGCTGAGCTGCTGGGGTGCCGTGTGGACAGGGTCTGCTGGGAAGCGGTGTTAACAGGCTCTGATGGAGAGCCGGGCGGGCTGTGGTGCTGGGGGCCCCCGTGTGCTGGGCTCGTTAGCCCGGTGAGCAGGGCTGGGGAGCCCGGTGTGCTGGGCTGAGCTGCTGGGGTGCCGTGTGTACAGGGTCTGCTGGGAAGCGGTGTGAAAAGGATCTGATGGAGAGCCAGGCATGCTGTGGTGCTGGGGGGCCCCGTGTGGTGTGCTCGGAAGCCCGGTGAGCTGGGCTGCGGAGCCCGTTGTGCTGGGCTGAGCTGCTGGGGTGCCGTGTGGACAGGCTCTTCTGGGGAGCGGTGTGAACAGGCTCTGATGGAGAGCCAGGTGGGCTGTTGTGCTGGGGGGCCCCGTGTGCTGTGCTGGGGAGCCCGTTGAGCTGGGCTGGGGAGCCCGGTATTCTGGGCTGTGCTGCTGGGGAGCCGTGTGGAAAGGCATTGCTGGGGAGTGGTATGAAAAGGATCTGCTGGACAGCCAGGCGGGCTGTGGTGCTGGGGGGCCCCGTGTGCCGTGCTCGGGAGCCCGGTGAGCTGGGCTGGGGAGCCCGGTGTGCTGGGCTGTGGTGCTGGGGAGCCTTGTGGACAGGCTCTGCTGGGGAGCGGTCTGAAAAGGCTCTGATGGAGAGCCAGGTGGGCTGTTGTGCTGGGGGCCCCGGTGTGCTGTGATGGGGAGCCCGGTGAGCTGGGCTGGGGAGCCCGGTGTGCAGGGCTGTGGTGCTGGGGTGCCGTGTGGACAGGCTCTGCTGAGGAGCGGTGTGGACAGGCTCTGATGGAGAGCCAGGCGGGCTGTGGTGCTGGGGGCCCCTTGTTCTGTGCTGAGGAGCCCGTTGAGCTGGCCTGGGGAGCCCGGTGTGCTGGGCTGTTGTGCTGGGGAGCCCGGTAGGCTGGGCTGGGGAGATCGGTGTGCTGGGCTGTGCTGCTGGGGAGCCCTGTGGACAGGCTCTGCTGGGGAGCGGTGTGAACAGGCTCTGATGGAAAGCCAGGCCGGCTGTGGTGTTGGGGGCCCCCGTGTGCTGTGCTTGGGTGCCCGGTGTGCTGGGCTGAGGTGCTGGGGAACCGTGTAGACAGGCTCTGCTGGGGAGCCGAGTGAACAGGCTCTGCTGGGGAGCGGTGTCAACAGTCTCTGATGGAGAGCCAGGCGGGCTGTGGTGCTGGAGGCCCCCGTGTGCTGTGCTGGGGTGCCCGGTTAGTTGGGCTGGGGAGCCCGGTGGCCTATGGTGTGCTGCTGGGGAGCCGTGTGGAAAGGCTCTGCTGAGGAGCGGTGTGAACAGGCTCTGATGGAAAGCCATGCGGGCTGTGGTGTTGGGGGCCCCCGTGTGCTGTGCTGGGGAGCCAGGTGAGCTGGGCTGGGGAGCCCGGTGTTCTGGGCTGTGCTGCTGGGGAGGCTTGTGGACAGGCTGTGCTGGGGAGTGGTTTGAACAGGCTCTACTGGAGAGCAACGCGGGCTGTGGTGCTGGGGGCCCCCGTGTGCTGTGCTGGGGGCCCCCGTGTTCTGTGCTGGGGGCCCCCGTGTGCTGTGCTTGGGAGCCCGGTGTGCTGGGCTGTGGTGCTGGGGGGCCCCGTGTGCTGTGCTGCGGAGCCCGGTGAGATCGGCTATGGAGCCCGGTGTTCTCGGCTGTGCTGCTGGGGAGTCGTGTCGACAGGCTCTGCTGGGGAGTGGTTTGAACAGTCTCTGCTGAAGAGCCAGGCGGGCTGTGGTGCAGGGGGGCCCCGTGAGCAGTGCTGGGGAGCCCGGTGAGCTGGGCTGGGGAGCCCGTTGTACTGGGCTGTGGTGCTGGGCAGCCGTGTAGACAGGCTCTGCTGCGGAGCGGTGTGAACAGGCTCTGATGGAGAGCCAGGCGGGCTGTGGTGCTGGGGGCCCCCCTGTGCTGTGCTCGGGAGCCCAGTGGGCTGGGCTTCGAAGCCCAGTGTGTTGGGCTGTGGTGCTGGGGAGCCGTGTGGACAGGCTCTGCTGAGGAGAGTTTTGTACAGGCTGTGATGGAGAGCCAGGCGGGCTGTTGTGCTCGAAAGCCCCGTGTGCTGTGCTGGGGGGGCCCGTGTACTGTGCTGGGGGGCCCCGTGTGCTGTGCTGGGGAGCCCGTTGAGCTGGGCTGCGGAGCCCGGTGTGCTTGGCTGTGGTGCTGGGGAGCCGCGTAGACAGGCTCTGCAGGGGAGTGGTTTGAACAGGCTCTGCTGGATAGCCAGGCGGGCTGTGGTGCTGGGAAGCCCTGTGTGCTGTTCTTTGGGGCCTCGTGTGCTGTGCTGGGGAGCCCGGTGAGCTGGGCAGAGTAGCCCGGTGAGCTGGGCTGTGGTGCTAGGTAGCCGTGCAGACAGGCTCTGCTGGGGAGCAGTGTGAACAGGCTCTGCTGGGGAGCGGTGTGAAAAGGCTCTGCTTGAGAGCCAGGAGGGCTGTGGTGCTGGGGGGCACCGTGTGCAGTGCAGGGGAGCCCGGTGTGCTGGGCTGTGGTGCTGGGGAGCCGTGTAGACAGGCTCTGCTGGGGAGCGGTGTGAAGAGGCTCTGATGGAGAGTCAGGCGGGCTGTGGTGCTGGGAAGACCCGTGTGCTGTTCTGGGGGGCCCCGTGTGCTGTGCTGGGGAGCCCGGTGTGCTGGGTTGTGGTGCTGGGGAGCCGTGTGGACAGGCTCAGCTGGGGAGCGGAGTGAACAGGCTCTGATGGAGAGCCATGCGGGCTGTGGTGCTGGGAAGACCCGTGTGCTGTGCTGGGGAGCCCGTTGAGCTGGGCTGTGGAGGCCGGTGTGGTGGCCTGTGGTGCTGGGGAGCCTTGTGGACAGGCTCTGCTGGGGAGTGGTTTGAACAGGCTCTGCTCGAGTACCAGGCGGGCTGTGGTGCTGGGGGGCCCCGTGTGCAGTGCTGGAGAGCCCGGTGAGCTGGGCTGTGGTGCTGGGGAGCCGTGTGGACAGGCTCTGCTGGGGAGCGGTGTGAAATGGCTCTGATGGAGAGCCAGGCGGGTTGTGGTTCTGGGGGGCCCCGTGTGCTGTGCTGGGGAGCCCGTTGAGATGGGCTTCGGAGCCCGGTGTGTTCGGCTGTGGTGCTGGGGAGCCGTGTGGACAGGCTCTGCTGGGGAGTGGTTTGAAAAGGGTCTGCTGGATTGCCAGGCGGGCTGTGGTGCTGGGGGCCCCCGTGTGCTGTGCTGGGGAGCCCGGTTTGCTGGGCTGAGGAGCCCGGTGTGCAAGGCTGTGCTCCTGGGGAGCCGTGTGTACAGGCTCTGCTGGGGAGTGGTTGGAAAAGGCTCTGCTGGACAGCCAGGCGGGCTGTGGTGCTGAGGGGCCCCGTGTTCTGTGCTGGGGAGCCCGGTGAGCTGGGCTGGGGAGCCCCGTGTGCTGTGCTGGGGAGCGCGTTGAGAAGTTCTGGGGAGCCCTGTGTGCTGGGCTGTGGTGGTGGGGAGCCATGTAGACAGGTTCTGCTGCGGAGCGGTGTGAACAGGCTCTGCTGGAGAGCCAGGCGGGCTGGGGTGCTGGGGGCCCCCGTGTGCTGTGCTCGGTAGCCCGGTGAGCTGGGATGGGGACCCCGGAATGCTGGGCTGAGCTGCTGGGGTGCCGTGTGGACAGGGTATGCTGGGAAGCGGTGTGAAAAGGCTCTGATGGAGAGCCAGGCGGGCTGTGGTGCTGGGTGGCCCCGTGTGCTGTGCTCAGAAGCCCGGTGAGCTGGGCTGCGGAGCCCGGTGTGCTGGGCTGAGCTGCTGGGGTGCCGTGTGGACAGCGTCTGCTGGGGAGCCGTGTGAACAGGCTCTGATGGAGAGCCAGGCGGGCTGTGCTGCGGTGTGCGGGGCTGCTGGGGAGCCGTGTAGACAGGCACTTCTGGGGAGCTTTGTGAACAGGCTCTGATGGAAAGCCAGGCGGGCTGTGGTGTTGGGGGCCCCCGTGTGCTTTGCTGGGGAGCCCGGTGAGCTGGGCTGGTGAGCCCGGTGAGCTGGGCTGTGGTTCTGGGGAGCCATGTAGACAGGCTCTGCTGCGGAGCGGTGTGAACAGGCTCTGATGGAGAGCCAGGCGGGCTGTGGTGCTGGGGGCCCCTTGTGCTGTGCTGGGGGACCCGGTGAGCTGCGCTGGGGAGCCCGGTGTGCTGGGCTGAGCTGCTGGGGTGCCGTGTGGACAGGGTCTGCTGGGAAGCGGTGTTAACAGGCTCTGATGGAGAGCCGGGCGGGCTGTGGTGCTGGGGGCCCCCGTGTGCTGGGCTCGTTAGCCCGGTGAGCAGGGCTGGGGAGCCCGGTGTGCTGGGCTGAGCTGCTGGGGTGCCGTGTGTACAGGGTCTGCTGGGAAGCGGTGTGAAAAGGATCTGATGGAGAGCCAGGCATGCTGTGGTGCTGGGGGGCCCCGTGTGGTGTGCTCGGAAGCCCGGTGAGCTGGGCTGCGGAGCCCGTTGTGCTGGGCTGAGCTGCTGGGGTGCCGTGTGGACAGGCTCTTCTGGGGAGCGGTGTGAACAGGCTCTGATGGAGAGCCAGGTGGGCTGTTGTGCTGGGGGGCCCTGTGTGCTGTGCTGGGGAGCCCGTTGAGCTGGGCTGGGGAGCCCGGCATTCTGGGCTGTGCTGCTGGGGAGCCGTGTGGAAAGGCATTGCTGGGGAGTGGTATGAAAAGGATCTGCTGGACAGCCAGGCGGGCTGTGGTGCTGGGGGGCCCCGTGTGCCGTGCTCGGGAGCCCTGTGAGCTGGGCTGGGGACCCCGGTGTGCTGGGCTGTGGTGCTGGGGAGCCTTGTGGACAGGCTCTGCTGGGGAGCGGTCTGAAAAGGCTCTGATGGAGAGCCAGGCGGGCTGTGGTGCTGGGGGCCCCGGTGTGCTGTGATGGGGAGCCCGGTGAGCTGGGCTGGGGAGCCCGGTGTGCAGGGCTGTGGTGCTGGGGTGCCGTGTGGACAGGCTCTGCTGAGGAGCGGTGTGGACAGGCTCTGATGGAGAGCCAGGCGGGCTGTGGTGCTGGGGGCCCCTTGTTCTGTGCTGAGGAGCCCGTTGAGCTGGCCTGGGGAGCCCGGTGTGCTGGGCTGTTGTGCTGGGGAGCCCGGTAGGCTGGGCTGGGGAGATCGGTGTGCTGGGCTGTGCTGCTGGGGAGCCCTGTGGACAGGCTCTGCTGGGGAGCGGTGTGAACAGGCTCTGATGGAAAGCCAGGCCGGCTGTGGTGTTGGGGGCCCCCGTGTGCTGTGCTTTTGTGCCCGGTGTGCTGGGCTGAGGTGCTGGGGAACCGTGTAGACAGGCTCTGCTGGGGAGCCGAGTGAACAGGCTCTGCTGGGGAGCGGTGTCAACAGTCTCTGATGGAGAGCCAGGCGGGCTGTGGTGCTGGAGGCCCCCGTGTGCTGTGCTGGGGAGCCCGGTGAGCTGGGCTGGGGAGCCCGGTGTCCAAGGGTGTGCTGCTGGGGAGCCGTGTGGACAGGCTCTGCTGGGGAGCGGTGTGAACAGGCTCTGATGGAAAGCCATGCGGGCTGTGGTGTTGGGGGCCCCCGTGTGCTGTGCTGGGGAGCCAGGTGAGCTGGGCTGGGGAGCCCGGTGTTCTGGGCTGTGCTGCTGGGGAGGCTTGTGGACAGGCTGTGCTGGGGAGTGGTTTGAACAGGCTCTACTGGAGAGCAACGCGGGCTGTGGTGCTGGAGGCCCCCGTGTGCTGTGCTGGGGGCCCCCGTGTGCTGTGCTGGGGGCCCCCGTGTTCTGTGCTGGGGGCCCCCGTGTGCTGTGCTTGGGAGCCCGGTGTGCTGGGCTGTGGTGCTGGGGGGCCCCGTGTGCTGTGCTGCGGAGCCCGGTGAGATCGGCTATGGAGCCCGGTGTTCTCGGCTGTGCTGCTGGGGAGTCGTGTGGACAAGCTCTGCTGGGGAGTGGTTTGAACAGTCTCTGCTGGAGAGCCAGGCGGTATGTGGTGCAGGGGGGCCCCGTGAGCAGTGCTGGGGAGCCCGGTGAGCTGGGCTGGGGAGCCCGTTGTGCTGGGCTGTGGTGCTGGGGAGCCGTGTGGACAGGCTCTGCTGGGGAGTGGTTTGAAAAGGCTCTGCTGGATAGCCAGGCGGGCTGTGGTGCTGGGGGCCCCCGTGTGCTGTGCTGGGGAGCCCTGTGAGCTGGGCTTCGGAGCCCGGTGTGCTGGGCTGTGGTGCTGGGGAGCCGTGTGGACATGCTCTGCTGAGGAGAGTTTTGTACAGGCTGTGATGGAGAGCCAGGCGGGCTGTTGTGCTGGAATGCCCCGTGTGCTGTGCTGGGGGGGCCCGTGTACTGTGCTGGGGGGCCCCGTGTGCTGTGCTGGGGAGCCCGTTGAGCTGGGCTGCGGAGCCCGGTGTGCTTGGCTGTGGTGCTGGGGAGCCGCGTAGAAAGGCTCTTCAGGGGAGTGGTTTGAACAGGCTCTGCTGGATTGCCAGCCGGGCTGTGGTGCTGGGAAGCCCTGTGTGCTGTGCTTTGGGGCCTCGTGTGCTGTGCTGGGGAGCCCGGTGAGGTGGGCAGAGTAGCCCGGTGAGCTGGGCTGTGGTGTTAGGTAGCTGTGCAGACAGGCTCTGCTGGGGAGCAGTGTGAACAGGCTCTGCTGGGGAGCGGTGTGAAAAGGCTCTGCTCGAGAGCCAGGAGGGCTGTGGTGCTGGGGGGCACCGTGTGCAGTGCAGGGGAGCCCGGTGTGCTGGGCTGTGGTGCTGGGGAGCCGTGTAGACAGGCTCTGCTGGGGAGCGGTGTGAAGAGGCTCTGATGGAGAGTCAGGCGGGCTGTGGTGCTGGGAAGACCCGTGTGCTGTTCTGGGGGGCCCCGTGTGCTGTGCTGGGGAGCCCGGTGTGCTGGGTTGTGGTGCTGGGGAGCCGTGTGGACAGGCTCAGCTGGGGAGCGGAGTGAACAGGCTCTGATGGAGAGCCATGCGGGCTGTGGTGCTGGGAAGACCCGTGTGCTGTGCTGGGGAGCCCGTTGAGCTGGGCTTTGGAGGCCGGTGTGGTGGCCTGTGGTGCTGGGGAGCCTTGTGGACAGGCTCTGCTGGGGAGTGGTTTGAACAGGCTCTGCTCGAGTACCAGGCGGGCTGTGGTGCTGGGGGGCCCCGTGTGCAGTGCTGGAGAGCCCGGTGAGCTGGGCTGTGGTGCTGGGGAGCCGTGTGGACAGGCTCTGCTGAGGAGCGGTGTGAAATGGCTCTGATGGAGAGCCAGGCGGGTTGTGGTTCTGGGGGGCCCCGTGTGCTGTGCTGGGGAGCCCGTTGAGATGGGCTTCGGAGCCCGGTGTGTTCGGCTGTGGTGCTGGGGAGCCGTGTGGACAGGCTCTGCTGGGGAGTGGTTTGAAAAGGGTCTGCTGGATTGCCAGGCGGGCTGTGGTGCTGGGGGCCCCCGTGTGCTGTGCTGGGGAGCCCGGTTTGCTGGGCTGAGGAGCCCGGTGTGCAAGGCTGTGCTCCTGGGGAGCCGTGTGTACAGGCTCTGCTGGGGAGTGGTTGGAAAAGGCTCTGCTGGACAGCCAGGCGGGCTGTGGTGCTGAGGGGCCCCGTGTTCTGTGCTGGGGAGCCCGGTGAGCTGGGCTGGGGAGCCCCGTGTGCTGTGCTGGGGAGCGCGTTGAGAAGTTCTGGGGAGCCCTGTGTGCTGGGCTGTGGTGGTGGGGAGCCATGTAGACAGGTTCTGCTGCGGAGCGGTGTGAACAGGCTCTGCTGGAGAGCCAGGCGGGCTGGGGTACTGGGGGGCCCCGTGTGCTGTGATGGGGGACCCCGTGTGCTGTTCTGGGGAGCCTGGTGTGCTGGGCTGTGGTACTGGCGAGCCGTGTGGACAGGCTCTGCTGCGGAGCGCTGTGACCAGGCTCTGATGGAGAGCCAGGCGGGCTGTGGTGCTGCGGACCCCCGTGAGCTTTGGTCGGGAGCCCGGTGAGCTGTGCTGGGGAGCCCGGTGTGCTGGGCTGTGGTGCTGGGGAGCCGTGTAGACAGGCTCTGCTGAGGAGCGGTTTCAAGAGGCTCTGCTGGAGGGCCAGGCGGGCTGTGGTGCTGAGGGCCCCCGGTTGCTGTGGTGGGGAGCCCAGTGAGCTGGGCTGGGGAGCCCAGTGTGCTGGGCTGTGGTGCTGGGGAGCCGTGTGGACAGGCTCTGCTGGGGAGCCGTGTGGACAGGCTCTGCTGGAGAGCCAGGCGGGCTGTGCTGCGGTGTGCTGGGCTGTGGTGCTGGGGAGCCGTGTGGACAGGGACTACTGGGGAGTGTTTTGACCAGGCTCTGCTGGGGAGCCAGACTGGCTGTGGTGCTGGGGGCCCCCGTGTGCTGTGTTGGGGGCCCCCGTGTGCCGTGCTCGGGAGCCCGGTGTGCTGTGCTGGGGAGCCCGGTGAGCTGTGCTGGGGGCCCCCGTGTGCTGTGCTGTGGAGCCCGGTGAGGAGGGCTGGGGAGCCCGGTGTGCTGAGCTGTGGTGCTGGGGAGCAGTGTGGAAAGGCTCTGCTGTGGAGTGGTTTGAACAGGCTCTGCTGGAGACCAACGCGGGCTGTGGTGTTGGGGGCCCCCGTGTGCTGCGCTGGGGAGCCCGGTGAGCTGGGCTGGGGAGCCCGGTATGCTTGGCTGTGGTGCTGGATTGCCGTGTGGACAGGCTCTGCTGGGGAGTGGTTTGAACAGGCTCTGATGGAGAGCCATGCGGGCTCATGTGCTGGGCGGCCCCGTGTGCTGTGCTGGGGAGACCGGTGTGCTGGGCTGGGGAGGCCCGTGTGCTGGGCTGTGGTGCTGGGGAGCCCGGTGTGCTGGGCTGGGGAGCCCGGTGTGCTGGGCTGTGGTGCTGGGGAGCCGTTTGGACAGGCTCTGCTTGGGAGCGGTGTGAACAGGCTAAGCTGGAGAGCCAGGCGGGCTGTGGTGCTGGGGGGCCCCGTGTGCTGTGCTGGGGAGCCCGGTGTGCTGGGCTGTTCATCTGGGGAGCCGTGTGGACAATCTCTTCTGGGGAGCGGTGTGGACAGGCTCTGATGGAGAGCCAAGTGGGCTGTGGTGCTGGTGGCCCCCGTGTGCTTTGCTGGGTAGCCCGGTCAGCTTTGCCGGGGAGCCCGCTGTGCTAGGCTGTGCTGCTGGGGAGCCGTGTGGACAGGGACTACTGGGGAGTGTTTTGACCAGGCTCTGCTGGGGAGCCAGACGGGCTGTGGTGCTGGGGGCCCCCGTGTGCTGTGTTGGGGGCCCCCGTGTGCCGTGCTCGGGAGCCCGGTGTGCTGGGCTGGGGAGCCCCGTGTGCTGGGCTGTGGTGCTGGGGAGCCCGGTGTGCTGGGCTGTGGTGCTGGGGAGCCGTGCAGACAGGCTCTGCTGGGGAGCGGAGTGAACAGGCTCTGCTTTGGAGCGGTGTGAACAGGCTCTGATGGAGAGCCAAGTGGGCTGTGGTGCTGGTGGCCCCCGTGTGCTGTGCTGGGGAGCCCGGTTAGCTGGGCTGGGGAGACCGGTGTGCAGGGCTGTGCTGCTGGGGAGCCGTATTTACAGTCTCTTCTGGGGAGAGGTTTGAACAGGCTCTGATGGAGAGCCAGGCGCGCTGTGGTGCTGGGGGGCCAAGTGTGCTGTGCTTGGGAGCCCGGTGAGCTGCGCTGGGCTGTCCGGTGTGCTGGGCTTTGTTGCTGGGGAGCCGTGTAGACAGGCTCTGCTTGGGAGCGGTGTGAACAGGCTCTGATGGAAAGCCAGGCGGCCTGTGGTGTTGGTGGCCCCCGTGTGCTTTGCTGGGGAGCCCGGTGTGGTGGGCTGTGCTGCTGGGGAGGCGTGTGGACAGGCTGTGCTGGGGATTGGTTTGAACAGGCTCTGCTGGAGAGCCAGGCTGGCTGTGGTGCTGGGGGCCCCCCGTGTGGTGTGCTGGGGAGCCCGGTTACCTGGGCTGGGGAGCCCGGTGTCCGAGGTTGTGATGCTGGGGAGCCGTGTGGAAAGGCTCTGCTGGCGAGTGGTTTGAACAGGCTCTGATGGAGAGCCATGCGGGCTCATGTGCTGGGGGCCCCCGTGTGCTGTGCTGGGGAGCCCGGTGAGCAAGGCTGGGGAGGCCCGTGTGCTGGGCTGTGGTGCTGGGGAGCCCGGTGTGCTGGGCTGGGGAGCCCGGTGTGCTGGGCTGTGGTGCTGGGGAGCCGTGTGGACAGGCTCTGCTGGGGAGCGGTGTGAAAAGGCTAAGCTGGAGAGCCAGGCGGGCTGTGGTGCTGGGGGGCCCCGTGTGCTGTGCTGGGGAGCCCGGTGTTCTGGGCTGTTCATCTGGGGAGCCGTGTGGACAATCTATTCTGGGGAGCGGTGTGGACATGCTCTGATGGAGAGCCAGGTGGGCTGTGGTGCTGGTGAGCCGTGTAGACAGGCTCTGCTGCGGAGCTGTGTGAACAGGCTCTGATGGAGAGCCAGGCGGGCTGTGGTGCTGGGGGCCCCCGTGTGCTGTGCTGGGTGGCCCGGTGAGCCTGGCTGGCGAGCCCGGTGTGCTGGGCTGTGGTGCTGGTAAACCGTGTAGACAGGCTCTGCTGGGGGGCCCCGTGTGCTGTGCTGGGGAGCCCGTTAAGCCTGGCTGGGGAACCCGGTGTGCTGGGCTGTGCTGCTGGGGAGCCGAGTGGACAGGCTCTGCTGCGGAGCGCTGTGAACAGGCTTTGATGGAGAGCCAGGCGGGCTGTGGTGCTGGTGGCCCCCGTGTGCTGTGCTGGGTAGCCCGGTCAGCTTTGCCGGGGAGCCCGCTGTGCTAGGCTGTGCTGCTGGGGAGCCGTGTGGACAGGGACTACTGGGGAGTGTTTTTACCAGGCTCTGCTGGGGAGCCAGGCGGGCTGTGGTACTGGGGGCCCCCGTGTGCTGTGTTGTGGGCCCCCGTGTGCCGTGCTCGGGAGCCCGGTGTGCTGGGCTGGGGAGCCCCGTGTGCTGGGCTGTGGTGCTGGAGGCCCCCGTGTGCTCTGCTACGGGGCCGGTTGAGCAGGGCTGGGGAGTCCGGTGTGCTGGGCTGTGGTGCTGGGGAGCCGTGTGGACAGGCTCTGCTGGGGAGTGGTTTGAACAGGATCTGCTGCAGAGCCAGGCGGGCTGTGGTGCTGGGGGCACCGTGTGCTGTTCTGGGGAGCCCGTTGAGCTGGGCTGGGGAGCCCCGTGTGCTGGGCTGTGGTGCTGGGGAGTCGTGTGGACAGGCTCTGCTGGGGAGCGGTGTGGACAGGCTCTGATGGAGAGCCAGGGAGGCTATGGTGCTGAGGGGCCCCGTGCTCTGTGCTGGGGAGCCCGTTGAGCTGGGCTGGGGAGCCCGGTGTGGTGGGCTGTGGTGCTGGGGAGCCGTGTGGACAGGGACTGCTGGGGAGTGGTTTGAACAGGCTCTGCTGGGGAGCCAGGCGGGCTGTGGTGCTGGGGGGCCCCGTGTGCTGTGCTGGGGAGCCCGGTGAGCTGTGTGGGGAGCCCGGTGTGCTGGGCTGTGGTGCTGGGGAGCCGTGTAGACAGGCTCTGCTGGGGAACGGAGTGAACAGGCTCTGCTGGGGAGCGGTGTGAAAAGTCTCTGATTGAGAGACAGGTGGGCTGTGGTGCTGGGGGCCCCCGTGTGCTGTGCTGGCAAGCCCGGTGTCCTAGGGTGTGCTGCTGGGGAGCCGTGTGGACCGGCTCTGCTGAGGGGCGGTGTGAAATGGCTCTGATGGAGAGCCAGGCGTGCTGTGGTGCTGGGGGGCCCCGTGTTCTGTGCTGGGGAGCCCGTTGAGCCTGGTTTGGGAGGCCGGTGTGCTGGGCAGTGGTGCTGGGGAGCCGTGTGGACAGGCTCTGCTGGGGAGCGGTGTGAACAGGCCATGATGGAGAGCCAGGCGGGATGTGGTGCTGGTGGCCCCCGTGTGCTGTGCTGTGGAGCCCGGTTAGCTGGGCTGGGGAGCCCGGTGTACATGGCTGTGCTGCTGGGGAGCCGAATGGACAGTCTCTGCTGGGGAAAGGTTTGAACAGGCTAAGATTAAGAGCCAGGTGGGCTGTTGTGCTGGTGGGCGCCGTGAGCTGGGCTGGGGAGCCCGGTGTTCTGGGCTGTGCTGCTGTGGAGCCGTGTGGACAGGCTCTGCTTGGGAGTGGTTTGAACAGGCTCTGCTGGAGAGCCAGGTGGGCCGTGGTGCTGGGGGCCCCCGTGTGCTGTGCTGGGGAACCCGGTGTGCTGTTCTGTGCTGCTGGGGAGCGGTGTGAACAGGATCTGCTGGAGAGCCAGGCGGGCTGTGCTGCGGTGTGCTGGGCTGTGCTGCTGGGGAGCCGTGTCGACAGGCTCTGCTGGGGAGCGGTGTGAACAGGCTCTGATAGAGAGGGAGGCGGGCTGTGGTGCTGGGGGCCCCCGTGTGCTCTGCTACGGGGCCGGTTGAGCAGGGCTGGGGAGCCCGGTGTGCTGGTCTGTGGTACTGGGGAGCCGTGTGGACCGGCTCTACTGGGGAGTGGTTTGAAAAGGCTCTGCTGGACAGCCAGGCGGGCTGTTCTGCTGGGGGGCCCCGTGTGCTGTGCTGGGGAGCCCGTTGAGCTTTGCTGGGGAGCCCGGTGTGCTGGGCTGGGGAGCCCGGTGTGCTCGGCTGTGATGCTGGGTGGCCGTGTGGACAGGCTCTGCTGGAGAGCCAGGCGGGCTGTGGTGCTGGGGGGCCCCGTGTGCTTTGCTGGGGAGCCCGGTGTGATGGGCTGTGGTGCTGGGGAGCCGTGTAGACGGGCTCTGCTGGGGAGCTGTATGAACAGGCTCTGATGGAGAGCCAGGCGGGCTGTGGTGCTGGGGGGCCCCGTATGCTGTGCTGGAGAGCCAGGTGAGCTGGGCTGTGGTGCTGGGGAGCCGTGTAGACAGGCTCTGCTGCGGAGCGGTGTGAACAGGCTCTGATGGAGAGCCAGGCGGGCTGTGGTGCTGGGGGGCCCCTTGTGCTGTGCTGGGGGGCCCGGTGAGTTGGGCTGGGGAGCCCGGTGTGCTGGGCTGAGCTGCTGGGGTGCCGTGTGTAGAAGGTCTGCTGGGAAGCGGTGTGAAAAGGCTCTGATGGAGAGCCAGGCGGGCTGTGGTGCTGGGTGGCCCCGTGTGCTGTGCTCGGTAGCCCGGTGAGCTGGGCTGGGGAGCCCGGAATGCTGGGCTCAGCTGCTGGGGTGCCGTGTGGACAGGGTCTGCTGGGAAGCGGTGTGAAAAGGCTCTGATGGAGAGCCAGGCTGGCTGTGGTGCTGGGTGGCCCCGTGTGCTGTGCTCAGAAGCCCGGTGAGCTGGGCTGCGGAGCCCGGTGTGCTGGGCTGAGCTGCTGGGGTGCCCTGTGGACAGCGTCTGCTGGGTAGCGGTGTGAACAGGCTCTGATGGAGTGCCAGGGGGGCTGTGCTGCGGTGTGCGGGGCTGCTGGGGAGCCGTGTAGACGGGCTCTTCTGGGGAGCTTTGTGAACAGGCTCTGAAGGAGAGCCAGGCGGGGTGTGGTGCTGGGGGCCCCCGTGTGCTGTGCTGGGGAGCCAGGTGAGCTGGGCTGGGCAGCCCGGTGTGCTGGGCTGTGCATCTGGGGAGCCGTGTGGACAGGCTCTGCTGGGGAGCGGTTTCAACAGGCTCTGCTGGAGAGCAAGGCGCGCTGTTTTGCTGGGGGCCCCCGTGTGCTGTGCTGGGGAGCCCGGTGAGCTGGGCTGGGGAGACCGGTGTGCTGGGCCTTGCTGCTTGGGAGCCGTGTGGACAGGCTCTGCTGGGGAGTGGTTTGAAAAGGCTCTGCTGGACAGCCAGGCAGGCTGTGGTGCGGGGGGCCACCGTGTGCTGTTCTGGGGAGCCCTGTGAGCTGGGCTGGGGAGCCCGGTGTGCTGGGCTGTGGTGCTCTGGAGGCGTGTGGACAGGCTCTGCTGGGGAGCGGTGTGGACAGGCTCTGATGGAGACCCAGACGGGCTGTGGTGCTGGGGGGCGCCGTGTTCTGTGCTTGGGAGCCGTTGATTTGGGCTGGATAGCCCGGTGTGCTGGGCTGTGGTGCTGGGGAGCCGTCTGGACAGGCATTGCTGGGGAGTGGTTTGAAAAGGACCTCCCGGACAGCCAGGCGGGCTGTTGTGCTGGGGGGCCCCGTGTGCCGTGCTCGGGAGCCCGGTGAGCTGGGCTGGGGAGCCCGGTGTTCTCGGCTGGGGAACCTGGTGTGCTGGGCTGTGCTTCTGGGGAGCCGTGTGGACAGGCTCTTCTGGGGAGCGGTGTGAAGAGGCTCTGATGGAGAGCCAGGCGGGCTGTGGTGCTGGGGGGTCCCGTGTGCTGTGCTGGGGAGTCCGTTGAGCTGGGCTGGGGAGCCCGGTATACTGGGCTGTGCTGCTGGGGAGCCGTGTGGAAAGGCATTGCTGGGGAGTGGTTTGAAAAGGACCTCCCGGACAGCCAGGCGGGCTGTTGTGCTGGGGGGCCCCGTGTGCCGTGCTCGGGAGCCCGGTGAGCTGGGCTGGGGAGCCCGGTGTGCTCGGCTGTGGTGCTGGGGAGCCATATGGAGAGGCTCAGCTGGGGAGCGTTGTGAACAGGCTCTGATGGAGAGCCATGCGGGCTGTGGTGCTGGGGGCTCCTGTGTGCTGTGATGGGGAGCCCGGTGAGCTGGGCTGGGGAGCCCGGTGTGCCGGCCTGTGGTGCTGGGGAGCCGTGTGGACAGGCTCTGCTGGGGAGCGGTGTGAACAGGCTCTGATGGAGAGCCAGGCGGGCTGTGGTGCTGGTAGCCTGCGTGTGCTGTGCTGGGGAGCCCGTTGAGCTGGGTTGGGGAGCCCGGTGTGCTGGGCTGTGGTGCTGGGGAGCAGTGTGGACAGGCTCTGCTGGGGAGAGGGTTGTACAGGCACTGATGGAGAGCCAGGCGGGCTGTGGTGCTGGGTGGCCCCGTGTGCTGTGCTGGGCAGCCCTGTGAGCTTGGCTGGGGAGCCCGGTGTGCTGGGCTGGGGAGCCTGGTGTGTTGGGCTGTGGTGCTGGGCAGCCGTGTGGACAGGCTGTGCTGGGGAGCGGTGTGAACAGGCTCTGATGGAGAGACAGGCGGGCTGTGGTACTGGGGGGCCCCGTGTGCTGTGCTGGGGAGCCCGTTGAGCTGGGCTGGGGAGCCCGGTGTGTTGGGCTGTGGAGCTGGGGAGCCGTGTAGACAGGCTCTGCTGGGGAGCAATTCGGGCTGTGGTGCTGGGGGGCCCCGTGTGCTGTGCTGGGGAGCCCGGTGAGCTGGGCTGGGGAGCTCGGTGTGCTGGGCTGTAGTGCTGGGGAATCGTGTAGACAGGCTCTGTTAGGGAGCGGTGTGAACAGGCACTGATGGAGAGCCAGGTGGGCTGTGGTGTTGGGGGCCTCCGTGTGCTGTGCTGGGGAGCCCGGTGAGCTGGGCTGGGGAGCCCGGTGTGCTGTGCTGTGCTGCTGTGGAGCCCTGTGGAAAGGCTCTGCTGGGGAGTGGTTTGAACAGGCTCTGTTGGAGAGCCAGGCGGGCTGTGGTGCTGGTGGCTCCCGTGTGCTGTTCTGGGGATCCCGGTGAGCTGGGCTGTGCTGCTTGGGAGCCGTGTGGACAGGCTCTGCTGGGGAATGGCTTGAACAGGCTCTTCTGGAGAGCACGGAAGGCTGTGGTGCTGGGGGCCCCCGTGTGATTTCCCAAGGAGCCCGGTGAGCTGGGCTGTGGTGCTGGGGAGCCGTGTAAGCAGGCTCTGCTGGGCAGAGGAGTGAAGAGGCTCTGATGGAGAGTCAGGCGGGCTGTGGTGCTGGGGGCCTCCATGTGTTGTGCTGGGGAGCCCGGTGTGCTGGGCTGTTGTGCTGTGGGCCCCGTGTGCTGTGCTGGGGAGCCCGGTGTGCTGGGCTGTGCTGCTGGGGAGCCGTGTAGACAGGCTCTGCTGGGGAGCGGTGTGAAAAGGCTCTGATGGAGAGCCAGGTGGGCTATGGTGCTGGGGGCCTCGTGTGCTGTGCTTTGGAGCCCTGTGTGCTGGGCTGTGCTGCTGGGGAGCCGTGTGGACAAGCTCTGCTGGGGAATTGTTTGAAAAGGCTGTGCTGGAGAGCAAGGCGGGCTGTGGTGCTGGGGGCCCCCGTGTGCTGTGCTGGGGAGCCTGGTGAGCTGGGCTGAGGAGTCCGGTGTCCTAGGCTGTGCTGCTGGGGAGCCGTGTAGACAGGCTCTGCTGGGGAGCGGTGTGAACAGGCTCTGATGGAAAGCCAGGCGGGCTGTGGTGTTGGGGGCCCCCGTGTGCTGTGCTGGGGAGCACGGTGAGCTGGGCTGGGGAGCCCAGTGTTCTGGGATGTGCTGCTGGGGAGGCGTGTGGACAGGCTGTGCTGGGGAGTGGTTTGAACAGGCTCTGCTGGAGAGCCAGGTGGGCTGTGGTGCCGGGGGCCCCCGTGTGCTGTGCTGGGGAGCCCGGTGAGCTGGGCTGGGGAGCCCGGTGTGCTAGGCTGTGGTGCTGGCATGCCGTGTAGACAGGCTCTGCTGGTCAGCGGTGTGAACAAGCTCTGCTGGAGAGCCAGGCGGGCTGTGGTGCTGGGGGCCCCCGTGTGCTATGCTGGGGAACCCGGCGTGCTGGGCTGTGCTGCTGGGGAGCCGTGTGGACAGGCTCTGCTGGGGAGCGGGGTGAACTGGCTCTGCTGGAGAACCAGGCGGGCTGTGGTGCTGGGGGCCCACGTGTGCTGTGCTGGGGAGCCCGGTGAGGTGGGCTGGGGAGCCCGGTGTGCTGGGCTGTGGTCCTGGGCAGCCGTGTGAACAATCTCTGCTGGAGAGCAACGCGGGCTGTGGTGCTGGGGGCCCCCGTGTGCTGTGCTGGGGAGGCCGGTGAACTGGGCCGGGGAGCCCGGTGTGCTGGGCTGTGCTGCTGGGGAGCCGTGTTGTCAGGCTCTGCTGGGGAGTGCTTTGAACAGGCTCTGATGGAGAGCCAGGCGGGCTGTGGTGCTGGGGGGCACCGTGTTCTGTGCTGGGGAGCCCGGTGAGCTGGGCTGGGGAGCCCGGTGTGCTGGGCTGTGCTGCTGGGGAGGCGTGTGGACCGGCTCTGCTGGGGAGCGGTGTGAATAGGATCTGGTGGAGAGCCAGGTGGGCTGTGGTGCTGGGGGGCCCCCGTGTGCTGTGCTGGGGAGCCCGGTGAGCTGGGCGGAGGAGCCCGGTGTGCTGGGCTATGCTGCTTGGGAGCCGTGTGGACAGGCTCTGCATGGGAGTTGTTTGAACAGGCTCTGATGGAGAGCCAGGCGGGCTGTTGTGCTGGGGAGCCCCGTGTTCTGTGCTGGGGAGCCGGGTGAGCTGGGCTGCGGAGCCCGGTGTGCTGGGCTGTTCTGCTGGGGAGCCGTGTGGACAGGCTCTGCTGGGGAGCCTTGTGAAAAGGCTCTGATGGAGAGCAAGGCGGGCTGTGGTGCTGGGAAGCCCCGTGTGCTGTGCTGGGGGGGCCCTGTGAGCTGTGCTGGGGGGCCCCGTGTCCTGTGCTGGGGAGCCCGTTGATTTGGGCTGGGGAGATCGGTGTGCTGGGCTGTGCTGCTGGGGAGCCGTGTGGACAGGCTCTGCTGGCGAGTGGTTTGAACAGGCTCTGCTGGAGAGTCAGGCGGGCTGTGGTGCTGGGGGGCCCCGTGTTCTGTCCTGGGGAGCCCGGTGTGCTGGGCTGTGGTGCTGGGGAGCCGTGTGGACAGGCTCTGCTGGGGAGAGTGTTGAACAGGCTCTGATGGAGAGCCAGGCGGGCTGTGGTTCAGGGGAGCCCGGTGAGCTGTGCTGGGGAGCCCGGTGTGCTGGGCTGTGGTGCTGGGGAGCCGTGTGGACAGGCTCTGCTGGTGAGAGGGTTGAACACGCTCTGCTGGAGAGCCAGGCGGGCTATGGTGCTGGGGGGGCCCGTGTGCTGTGCTGGGGAGCCCGGTGAGCTGGGCTGGGGAGCCCGGTGTGCTGGGCTGTTGTGCTGGGGAGCCGTGTAGACAGGCTCTGCTGGGGAGCGGTGTGAACAGGCTCTGAACGAAATCCAGGCGTGGTGTGGTGTTGGTGGCCCCCGTGCTTTGCTGGGGGTCCGGTGAGGTTGGCTGGGCAGCCCGGTGTGCTGGGCTCTGCTGCTGGGGAGCCGTGTGGACAGGCTCTGCTGGCGCGTGGTTTGAACAGGCTTTGCTGGAGAGCCAGGCGGGCCTTGGTGCTGGGGAGCCCCGTGTGCTGTGCTGGGGATCCCGGTGTTCTGGGCTGTGGTGCTGGCGAGCCGTGTAGACAGGCTCTGCTGCGGAGCGCTGTGAACATGCTCTGATGGAGAGCCAGGCGGGCTGTGGTGCTGGGTGCCCGCGTGTACTGTGCTGGGGAGCCCGTTGAGCTGGGCTGGGGAGACCGGTGTTCTGGGCTGTGGTGCTGGGGAGCCGTGTAGACAGGCTCTGCTGGGGAGCCATTCGGGCTGTGGTGCTGAGGGGCCCCGTGTGCTGTGCTGGGGAGCCCGGTGAGCTGGGCTGGGGAGCCCGGTGTGCTGGGCTGTGGTGCTGGGGAGCCGTGTAGACAGGCTCTGCCGGGGAGCGGCGTGAAGAGGCTCTGATAGAGAGCCAGGCGGGCTTGTGGTGCTGGGAAGCCCCGTGTGCTGTGCTGGGGGGCCCCGTGTGCTGTGCTGGTTAGCCCGGTGTGCTTAGCTGTGGTGCTGGGGAGCTGTGTGGACAGGCTCTGCTGCGGAGGGATGTGAACAGGCCCTGATGGAGAGCCAGGCGGGCTATGGTGCTGGGGGGCCCCGTGTGCTGTCCTGGGGAGCCCGGTGAGCTGGGCTGGGGAGCCCGCTGTGCTCGGCTGTGTTGCTGGGGAGCCGTGTAGACAGGCTCTGATTAACAGCCAGGCCTGCTGTGGTGCTGGGGGCCCGCGTGTGCTGTGGTGGGGAGCACGTTGAGCTGGGCTGGGGAGCCCGGTGTGTTGGGCTGTGGTGCTGGGGAGCAGTGTGGACAGGCTCTGCTGGGGAGACGGTTGTACAGGCTCTGATGGAGAGCCAGGCGGGCTGTGGTTCTGGGGGGCCCCGTGTGCTGCGCTGGGCAGCCCTTTGAGCTTGGCTGGGGAGCCCGGTGTGCAGGGCTGGGGAGCCAGGTTTGCTGGGCTGTGGTGTTGGGGAGCCGTGTGGACAGGCTCTGCTGGGGAGCCATTCGGGCTGTGGTGCTGGTGGGCCCCGTGTGCTGTGCTGGGGAGCCCGGTGTGCTGGGCTGGGGAGCCCGGTGTCCTAGGGTGTGCTGCTGGGGAGCCGTGTGGAAAGGCTCTGCTGAGGAGCGGTGTGAACAGGCTCTGATGGAAAGCCATGCGGGCTGTGGTGTTGTGGGCCCCGTGTGCTGTGCTGGGGAGCCCGGTGAGCTGGGCTGGGGAGCCCGGTGTGCTGGGCTGTTGTGCTGGGGAGCCGTGTAGACAGGCTCTGCTGGGGAGCGGTGTGAACAGGCTCTGAACGAAATCCAGGCGTGGTGTGGTGTTGGTGGCCCCCGTGCTTTGCTGGGGGTCCGGTGAGGTTGGCTGGGCAGCCCGGTGTGCTGGGCTCTGCTGCTGGGGAGCCGTGTGGACAGGCTCTGCTGGCGAGTGGTTTGAACAGGCTTTGCTGGAGAGCCAGGCGGGCCTTGGTGCTGGGGAGCCCCGTGTGCTGTGCTGGGGATCCCGGTGTTCTGGGCTGTGGTGCTGGCGAGCCGTGTAGACAGGCTCTGCTGCGGAGCGCTGTGAACATGCTCTGATGGAGAGCCAGGCGGGCTGTGGTGCTGGGGGCCCGCGTGTACTGTGCTGGGGAGCCCGTTGAGCTGGGCTGGGGAGACCGGTGTTCTGGGCTGTGGTGCTGGGGAGCCGTGTAGACAGGCTCTGCTGGGGAGCCATTCGGGCTGTGGTGCTTGGGGGCCCCGTGTGCTGTGCTGGGGAGCCCGGTGAGCTGGGCTGCGGAGCCCGGTGTGCTGGGCTGTGGTGCTGGGGAGCCGTGTAGACAGGCTCTGCTGGGGAGCGGCGTGAAGAGGCTCTGATGGAGAGCCAGGCGGGCTTGTGGTGCTGGGAAGCCCCGTGTGCTGTGCTGGGGTGCCCCGTGTGCTGTGCTGGTTAGCCCGGTGTGCTGGGCTGTGGTGCTGGGGAGCCGTGTGGACAGGCTCTGCTGCGGAGGGGTGTGAACAGGCCCTGATGCAGAGCCAGGCGGGCTATGGTGCTGGGGGGCCCCGTGTGCTGTCCTGGGGAGCCCGGTGAGCTGGGCTGGGGAGCCCGCTGTGCTCGGCTGTGTTGCTGGGGAGCCGTGTAGACAGGCTCTGATTAACAGCCAGGCCTGCTGTGGTCCTGGGGGCCCGCGTGTGCTGTGGTGGGGAGCACGTTGAGCTGGGCTGGGGAGCCCGGTGTGTTGGGCTGTGGTGCTGGGGAGCAGTGTTGACAGGCTCTGCTGGGGAGACGGTTGTACAGGCTCTGATGGAGAGCCAGGCGGGCTGTGGTTCTGGGGGGCGCCTTGTGCTGCGCTGGGCAGCCCTTTGAGCTTGGCTGGGGAGCCCGGTGTGCAGGGCTGGGGAGCCAGGTTTGCTGGGCTGTGGTGTTGGGGAGCCGTGTGGACAGGCTCTGCTGGGGAGCCATTCGGGCTGTGGTGCTGGTGGGCCCCGTGTGCTGTGCTGGGGAGCCCGGTGTGCTGGGATGGGGAGCCCGGTGTCCTAGGGTGTGCTGCTGGGGAGCCGTGTGGAAAGGCTCTGCTGAGGAGCGGTGTGAACAGGCTCTGATGGAAAGCCATGCGGGCTGTGGTGTTGTGGGCCCCGTGTGCTGTGCTGGGGAGCCCGGTGAGCTGGGCTGGGGAGCCCGGTGTTCTGCGCTGTGCTACTGGGGAGGCTTGTTGACAGGCTGTCCTGGGGAGTGGTTTGAACAGGCTCTACTGGAGAGCAACGCGGGCTGTGGTGCTGGGGGCCCCCGTGTGCTGTGCTGGGGGCCCCCGTGTGCTGTGCTGGGGGCCCCCGTGTGCCGTGCTGGGGGCCCCCGTGTGCTGTGCTTGGGAGCCCGGTGTGCTGGGCCGTGCTGCTGGGGAGCCGTGTGGACAGGCTCTTCTGGGGAGCGGTGTGAACAGGCTCTGATGGAGAGCCAGGCGGGCTGTGGTTCTGGGGGGCCCCCGTGTGCTGTGCTGGGGAGCCCGGTGAGCTGGGCGGAGGGGCCCGGTGTGCTGGGCTGTGCTGCTGGGGAGCCGTGTGGACATGCTCTGCTGGGGAGCGGTGTGAACTGGCTCTGATGGAGAGGAAGGCGGGCTGTGGTGCTGCGGGGCCCCGTGTTCTGTGCTGGGGAGCCGGGTGAGCTGGGCTGGGGAGCCCGGTGTGCTTGGCTGTGGTGCTGGGGAGCCGCGTAGACAGGCTCTGCGTGGGAGCCGTGTGAACAGGCTCTGCTGGGGAGCGGTGTGAACAGGCACTGATGGAGAGCCAGGCGGGTTGTGGTGCTGGGGGCCCCGTGTGCCGTGCTCGGGAGCCCGGTGAACTGGGCTGGGGAGCCGGGTCTGCTGGGCTGTGCTGCTGGGGAGCCGTGTAGACAGCCTCTGCCGGGGAGCGGTGTGAACAGGCACTGATGGAGAGCCAGGAAGGCTGTGGTGCTGGTGGGCCCCATGTGCTGTGCTGGTGACCCCGTTGAGCTGTGCTTGGGAGCCCTGTGAGCTGGGCTGGGGAGCCCCGTGTGCTGGGGTGTGGTGCTGGGGAGCCCGGTGTGCTGGACTGTGGTGATTGGGAGCCGTGTAGACAGGGTCTGCTGGCGAGCCATTTGGGCTGTGGTGCTGGGGGGCCCCGTGTGCTGTGCCGGGGGGCCCGGTGTTCTGGGCTGGGGAAACCCGTGTGCTGGGCTGTGGTGCTGGGAAGCCCGGTGTGCTGGGCTGTGGTGCTGGGGAGCCGTGTGGACAGGCTGTGCTGGGGAGTGGTTTGAGAAGGCTCTGCAGGAGAGCCCGGCGGGCTGTGGTGCTGGGGGCCCCCCTGTGCTGTGCTGGGGTGCCCGGTGAGCTGGGCTGAGGAGCCCGGTGTGCTGGGCTGTGGTGCTGGGGAGCCGTGTGGACAGGCTCTGCTGGGGAGCGGTGTGAAAACGCTCTGATGGAGAGGCAGGCGGGCTGTGGTTCTGGGGGGCCCCGTGTGCTGTGCTGGGGAGCCCGGTGAGCTGGGCTGGGGAGCCCGGTGTTCTGGGCTGTGGTGCTGGGGAGCCGTGTAGACAGGCTCTGCTGCGGAGCGGTGTGAACAGGCTCTGATGGAGAGCCAAGCGGGCTGTGGTGCTGGGGGGCCCTGTGTTCTGTGCTGGGGACCTTGGTGAGCTGGTCCTGGGAGCCCAGTGTGCTGGGCTGTGCTGCTGGGGAGCCGTGTGGACAGGCTCTGTCGGGGAGCGGTGTGAAAAGGCTCTGATGGAGAGCCAGCCTGGGCTGTGGTGCTGGGGGCCCCCGTGTGCTGTGCTCGGGAGCCCAGTGATCTGGGCTTCGGAGCCCAGTGTGCTGGGCTGTGGTGCTGGGAATCCGTGTGGACTGGCTCTCATGGGGAGAGGGTTAAACAGGCTCTGATGGAGAGTCAGGCGGGCTGTGGTGCTGGGGGCCACCGTGTGCTGTGCTGGGGAGCCCGGTGTGCTGGGCTGTTCTGCTGGGGAGCCGTGTGGACAAGTTCTGCTGCGGAGCGCTGTGAAATGGCTCTGATGGAGAGCCAGGCAGGCTGTGGTTCTGGGGGGCCCCGTGTGCTGTGCTGGTGAGCCAGGTGAGCATGGCCGGGGAGTCCGGTGTGCTGGGCCGTGCTGCTGGGGAGCCAAGTGGACAGGCTCTGCTGGGTAGTGGTTTCAACAGGATCTGATGGAGAGCAAGGCGGACTGTGGTGCTGGGGGGCCCCGTGTGCCGTGATCGGGAGCCGGGTGAGCTGGGCTGGGGAACCTGGTGTGCTGGGCTGTGCTGCTGGGGTACCGTGTAGACAGGCTCTGCTGGGGAGCGGTGTGAAGAGGCTCTGATGGAGAGCCAGGCGGGCTGTGGTTCTGGGGGGCCCCGTGTGCTGTGCTGGGGGGCGCGGTGAACTGAGCTTGGGAGCCCGGTGTGCAAGGTTGTGGTGCTGGGGAGCCGTGTGGACAGGCTCTGCTGGGGAGCGGTGTGAACAGCCTCTGAAGGAGAGCCAGGCGGGCTGTGGTGCTGGGGGGCCCCGTGTGCTGAGCTGGGTGGCCCGGTGAGGTGGGCTGGGAAGCCCGGTGTGCTGGGCTGTGGTGCTGGGGAGCCGTGTTGTCAGGCTCTGCTGGGGAGCGGTGTGAAATGGCTCTGATGGAGAGCCAGGCGGGCTGTGGTGCTGGGAAGCCGCGTGTGCTGTGCTGGCAAGCCCGTTGAGCTGGGCTGGGGATCCCGGTGTGCTGGGCTGTGGTGCTGGGGAGCCGTGTGGACAGGCTCTGCTTGGGAGAGGGTTGAACAGGCTCTGATGGAGAGCCAGGCGGGCTGTGGTGCTGGGGGGCCCCGTGTGCTGTGCTTGGGAGCCCGTTGAGCTGTGCTGGGGAGCCCGGTGTGATGGGCTGTGGTGCTGGGGAGCCGTGTAGACAGGCTCTGCTGCGGAGCTGTGTGAACAGGCTCTGATGGAGAGCCAGGCGGGCTGTGCTGCGGTGTGCTTGGCTGTGCTGCTGGGGAGCCGTGCAGACAGGCTCTGCTGGGGAGCTGTGTGAACAGGCTCTGATGGAGAGCCAGGCGGGCTGTGGTGCTGGGGGGCCCCGTGTGCTGTGCTGGGGAGCCCATT
>JAMOIN010001277.1:0-63608 GCA_024666655.1 Dascyllus trimaculatus
TATTACAGGCTCTGATGGAGAGCCAGGCGGGCTGTTGTGCTGGGAGGCCCCGTATGCTGTGCTGGGGGGGCCCGTGTGCTGTGCTGGGGGGCCCCGTGTGCTG
Organism: Dascyllus trimaculatus; assembly: GCA_024666655.1. Taxonomy (NCBI): domain Eukaryota; kingdom Metazoa; phylum Chordata; class Actinopteri; family Pomacentridae; genus Dascyllus; species Dascyllus trimaculatus. Next base: position 104 of record JAMOIN010001277.1, read on the forward strand.
TGCTTGGGAGCCCGGTATACTGGGCTGGGGAGCCCGGTGTGCTGGGCTGTGCTGCTTGGGAGCCGTGAGGAAGGGCTCTGTTGGGGAGCGGTGTGAACAGGCTCTGATGGAGAGCCAGGAAAGCTGTGATGCTGGGGGGCCCCGTGTGCTATGCTGGGGAGCCCGTTGATTTGGGCTGGGGAGCCCGGTGTGCTGGGTTGTGCTGCTGGGGAGCCGTGTGGACAGGCTCTGCTGGCGAGTGGTTTGAACAGGCTCTGCTGGGGAGCCATTCGGGCTGTGGTGCTGGGGGGCCCCGTCTGCTGTGCTGGGGAGCCCGGTGTGCTGGGCTGGGGAGCCCCGCGTGCTCGGCTGTGGCTCTGGGGAGCCCGGTGTGCTGGGCTTTGGTGATGGGGAGCCGTGAAGACAGGCTCTGCTGTGGAGCGGTGTGAACAGTCTCTGATGGAGAGCCAGGCGGGCTGTGGTGCTGGGGGCCCCCGTGTCCTGTGCTCGGTTGCCCGGTGTGCTGGGCTGCGGAGTCCAGTGTGCTGGGCTGAGCTGCTGGCGTGCCGTGTGGAGAGGGTCTGCTGGGAAGCGATGGGAACAGGCTTTGATTGAGAGCCAGGCGGGCTGTGCTGCGGTGTGCGGGGCTGCAGGGGAGCCGTGTAGACAGGCTCTTCTGGGGAGCTTTGTGAACAGGCTCTGATGGAGATCCAGGCGGGCTATGGTGCTGGGGGCCCACGTGTGCTGTGCTGGGGAGCCCGGTGAGCTGGGCTGGGGAGCCCTTTGTGCTGGGCTGTGCATCTGGGGAGCCGTGTGGACAGGATCTGCTGGGGAGCGGTTTCAACAGGCTCTGCTGGAGAGCAAGGCGCGCTGTGTTGCTGGGGGCCCCCGTGTGCTGTGCTGGGGAGGCCGGTGAGCTGGGCTGGGGAGCCCGGTGTGCTGGGCTGTGATGCTTGGGAGCCGTGTGGACAGGCTCTGCTGGGGAGTGGTTTGAACAGGCTCTCTTGGGTACTGGTTTGAACAGGCTCTGCTGGGGAGCCAGGCGGGCTGTGGTGATGGGGGGCCCCGTGTGCTGTGCTGGGGAGCCCGGTTAGCTGGGCTTGGGAGCCCGGTGTTCAGGGCTGTGCTGCTGGGGAGCCGTATGGACAGTCCCTGATAGGGATTGGTTTGAACAGGCTCTGATGGAGAGCCAAGCGGGCTGTGGTGCTGGGGGGCCCCGTGTGCTGTGCTGGGGAGCCCGGTTAGCTGGGCTGGGGAGCCCGGTGTTCAGGGCTGTGCTGCTGGGGAGGCGAGTGGACAGGCTGTGCTGGGGAGTGGTTTGAACAGGCTCTGCTGGAGAGCCAGGCGGGCTGTGGTGCTGGGGGCCCCCGTGTGCTGTGCTGGAAAGCCCGGTGTCCTAGGGTGTGCTGCTGGGGAGCCGTGTGCACCGGATCTGCTGTGGAGCGGTGTGAACAGGCTCTGATGGACAGCCAGGCGGGCTGTGGTATTGGGGGCCCCCGTGTGCTGTGCTGGTGAGCCCGGTGAGCTTGGCTGGGGAGCCCGGTGTTCTGGGCTGAGCTGCTGGGGAGGCATTTGGACAGGCTGTGGTGGGGGGTGATTTGAACAGGCTCTTCTGGAGAGCAACGTGGGCTGTGGTGCTGGGGGCCCCCGTGTGCTGTGCTGGGGGCCCCCGTGTGCTGTGCTGGGGAGCCCGGTGTGCTGGGCTGTGCTGCTGGTGAGCCGTGTGGACAGGCTCTGCTGGCGAGTGTTGTGAACAGGCTCTGCTGGAGAGCCAGGCGCGCTGTGTTGCTGGGGGCCCCCGTGTGCTGTGCTAGGGAGCCCGGTGAGCAGGGCTGGGGAGCCCGGTGTGCTGTGCTGTGGTGCTGGGGGGCCCCATGTGCTGTGCTGCTAAGCCCGGTGAGATCCGCTGTGGAGCCTGGTGTGCTGGGCTGTGGTGCTGGGGAGCAGTGTGGAAAGGCTCTGCTGGGGAGCGGTGTGAAGAGGCTCTGCTGGAAAGCCAGGTGGGCTGAGGTGCTGGGGGGCCCCGTGTGCTGTGCTGGGGAGCCCGGTGAGCTGGGGTTGGGAGGCCAGTGTGCTGGGCTGTGCTGCTGGGGAGCCGTGTCGACCGGCTCTGCTTGGGAATGGTTTCAACAGGCTCTGCTGGAGAGCCAGGCGGGCCGTGGTGCTGGGGGCCCCCGTGTGCTGTGCTGGGGAACCCGGTGTGCTGTTCTGTGCTGCTGGGGAGCCGTGTTGACCGGGTCGGCTGGGGAGCGGTGTGAACAGGCTCTGCTGGACAGCCAGGCGGGCTGTGCTGCGGTGTGCTGGGCTGTGCTGCTGGGGAGCCGTGTAGACAGGCTCTGCTGGTGAGCGGTGTGAAAAGGCTCTGATGGAGAGCCAGGCGGCCTGTGGTGCTGGGGGCCCCCGTGTGCTGTGCTGCGGAGCCCGGTGAGCAGGGCTGTGGAGCCCGGTGTGCTGGGCTGTGTGCTGGGGAGCCGTGTGGAAAGGCTCTACTGGGGAGCGGTGTGAAGAGGCTTTGATGGAGAGCCAGGCTGGCTGTGGTGCTGGGTTGTCCCGTGTGCTGTGCTGGGGAGCCCGTTGAGCTGGGCTGGGCAGCCCGGTGTGCTGGTCTGTGGTGCTGGGGAGCCGTGTGGATAGGCTCGACTGGGGAGCGGTTTGAACAGGCTCTGATGTAGAGCAAGGAGGGCTGTTGTGCTGGGGGCCCCCGTGTGCTTTGCTGGGGAACCCGGTGTGCTGGGCTGTGCTGCTGGGGAGCGGTGTGAACAGGCTCTGCTGGGGAGCGGTGTGAACAGGCACTGATGGAGAGCCAGGCGGGTTGTGGTGCTGGGGGGCCCCGTGTGCCGTGCTCGGGAGCCCGGTGAACTGGGCTGTTGAGCCCGGTGTGCTGGGCTTTTCTGCTGGGGAGCCGTGTGCACAGGCTCTTCTGGGGAGCGGTGTGGACAGGCTCTGCTGGACAGCCAGGGGGGCTGTGGTGATGGGGTGCCCGGTGTGCTGTGCTGGGGAGCCCGTTAAGCTGGGCTGGGGAGCCCGGTGTGCTGGTCTGTTGTGCTGGGGAGCCGTGTGGACAGGCTCTGCTGGAGAGCCAGGCGGGCTGTGGTGCTGGGGGGCCCCGTGTGCTGTGCTGGGGAGCCCGGTGTGCTGGGCTATGGTGCTGGGGAGCCGTGTTGACGGGCTCTGCTGGGGAGCGGTGTGAACAGGCTCTGATGGATAGCAAGGCGGGCTGTGATGCTGGGGGGCCCCGTGTGCTGTGCTGGAGAGCCAGGTGAGCTGGGCTGGGGAGCCCGGTAAGCTGGGCTGTGGTGCTGGGGAGCCGTGTAGACAGGTTCTGCTGCGGAGCGGTGTGAACAGGCTCTGATGGAGAGCCAGGCGTGCTGTGGTGCTGGGGGGCCCCTTGTGCTGTGCTGGGGGGCCCGGTGAGTTGCACTAGGGAGCCCGGTGTGCTTGGCTGAGCTTCTGGGGTGCCGTGTGGACAGGGTCTGCTGGGAAGCGGTGTGAAAAGGCTCTGATGGAGAGCCAGTTGGGCTGTGGCGCTGGGGGGCCCCCGTGTGGTGTGCTCGGTAGCCCGGTGAGCTGGGCTGCGGGTCCCGGTGTTCTGGGCTGAGCTCCTGGGGTGCCGTGTGGTCAGGGTCTGCTGGGAAGCGGTGTGAAAAGGCTCTGATGGAGAGCCAGTTGGGCTGTGGCGCTGGGTGGCCTCCGTGTGCTGTGCTCGGTAGCCCGGTGAGATGGGCTGCGGGGCCCGGTGTGCTGGGCTGTGGTGCTGGGGAGCCGTGTAGACAGGCTCTGCTGGTCAGCGGTGTGAACAGGCTCTGATGGAGAGCCAGGCGGGCTGTGGTGCTGGGGGCCCTGGTGTGCTGTGATGGGAAGCCCGGTGAGCTGGGCTGGGGAGCCCGGTGTGCAGGGCTGTGGTGCTGGGGCGCCGTGTGGACAGGCTCTGCTGAGGAGCGGTGTGGACAGGCTCTGATGGAGAGCCAGGCGGGCTGTGGTGCTGGGGGGCCCCTTGTTCTGTGTTGAGGAGCCCGTTGAGCTGGCCTGGGGAGCCCGGTGTGCTGGGCTGTGGTGCTGGGGAGCCGTGTGGACAGGCTCTGCTGGGGAGTGGTTTGAACAGGCTCTGCCGGAGAGCCAGGCGGGCTGTGATGCTGGGTGCCCCCGTGTGCTGGGCTGGGGAGCCCGGTGAGCTGGGCTGGAGAGCCCGGTGTGCTGGACTGTGGTGCTGGGGAGCCGTGTGGACAGGCTCTACTGGTGAGCGTTGTGAAAAGGTTCTGATGGAAAGCCAGGGGGCCTGTGGTGCTGGGGGGCCCCGTGTGCTGTGCTGGGGAGCCCGGTGAGCTGTGCTGCGGGCCCCCGTGTGCTCTGCTGGGGAGCACGGTTAGCTGGGCCGAGGAGCCCGGTGTGCTGGGCTGTGGTGCTGGGGAGTAGTGTGGAAAGGCTCTGCTGGGGACTGGTTTGAACAGGCCCTGCTGGAGAGCCAGGCGGGCTGTGGTGCTGGGGGGCCCCGTGTGCTGTGCTGGGGAGCCCTGTGAGCTGGGCTGGGGAGCCCGGAGTGCTGGGCTTTTGTGCATCGGAGCCGTGTAGACAGGCTCTGCTGCGGAGGGGTGTGAACAGGCTCTGATGGAGAGCAGGCGGGTTGTGGTGCTGGGGGCGGCCGTGTGCTGTGCTCAGGAGCCCGTTGAGCTTGGCTGGGAAGCCCGGTGTGCTGGGCTGTGGTGCTGGGGAGCAGTGTAGACAGGCTCTGCTGTGGAGTGGTTTGAAAGGGCTCTGATGCAGTGCCAGGCAGGCTGTATTGCTGGGGGGCCCCGTGTGCTGTGCTGGGGAGGCCGGTGTGCTGGGCTGTGGTGCTGGTGAGCCGTGCGGACAGGCTGTGCTGTGGAGCGGTGTGAACAGGCTCTGATGGAGAGCCAGGCGGGCTGTGGTGCTGGGGGGCACCGTGTTCTGTGCTGGGGAGCCCGGTGAGCTGGGCTGGGGAGCCCGGGGTGGTGGGCTGTGCTGCTTGGGAGGCGTGTGGACAGGCTCTGCATGGGAGTGGTTTGAACAGGCTCTGATGGAGAGCCAGGCGGGCTGTTGTGCTGGGGAGCCCCGTGTTCTGTGCTGGGGAGCCTGGTGAGCTGGGCTGGGGAGCCCGGTGTGCTGGGCTGGGGAGCCCGGTGTGCTGGGCTGTTCTGCTGGGGAGCCGTGTGGACAGGCTCTTCTGGGGAGCGGTGTGGACAGGCACTGCTGGACAGCCAGGCGGGCTGTGGTGCTGGGGGGCCCCGTGTGCCGTGCTCGGGAGCCCGGTGAGCTGGGCTGGGGAGCCCGGTGTGCTGGGCTGTGGTGCTGGGGAGCCTTGTGGACAGGCTCTGCTGGGGAGCGGTCTGAAAAGGCTCTGATGGAGAGCCAGGTGGGCTGTTGTGGTGGGGGCCCCGGTGTGCTGTGATGGGGAGCCCGGTGAGCTGGGCTGGGGAGCCCGGTGTGCAGGGCTGTGGTGCTGGGGTGCCGTGTGGACAGGCTCTGCTGAGGAGCGGTGTGGACAGGCTCTGATGGAGAGCCAGGCGGGCTGTGGTGCTGGGGGGCCCCTTGTTCTGTGCTGAGGAGCCCGTTGAGCTGGCCTGGGGAGCCCGGTCTGCTGGGCTGTTGTGCTGGGGAGCCGAGTGGAAAGGCTCTGCTGGGGAGTGGTTTGAACAGGTTCTGCCGGAGAGCCAGGCGGGCTGTGGTGCTGGGTGCCCCCGTGTGCTGTTCTGGGGAGCCCGGTGAGCTTGGCTGGGAGCCCGGTGTGCTGGGCTGTGGTGCTGGGGAGCCGTGTGGACAGGCTCTACTGGGGAGCGTTGTGAAAAGATTCTGATGGAAAGCCAGGCGGGCTGTGGTGCTGGGGGGCCCCGTGTGCTGGGCTGGGGAGCCCGGTGTGCTGGGCTGTGCTGCTGGGGAGCCATGTGGACAAGCTCTGCTGGGGAGTTGTTTCAACAGGCTCTGCTGGAGAGCCAGGTGGGCTGTGGTGCTGAGGGGCCCCGTGTGCGCTGCTGGGGAGCCCGGTGTGCCGGGCTGTGGTGCTGGGGAGCCGTGTAGACGGGCTCTGCTGGGAAGCGGTGTTAACAGGCTCTGATGGAGAGCAAGGCGGACTGTGAAGCTTTGGGGCCCCGTGTGCTGTGCTGGAGAGCCAGTTGAGCTGGGCTGGTGAGCCCGGTGAGCTGGGCTGTGGTACTGGGGAGCCGTGTAGACAGGCTCTTCTGCGGAGCGGTGTAAACAGGCTCTGATGGAGAGTCAGGCGGGCTGTGGTGCTGGGGGGCCCCTTGAGCTGTGCTGGGGGGCCCGGTGAGCTGCGCTGGGGAGCCCGGTGTGCTTGGCTGAGCTGCTTGGGTGCCGTGTGGACAGGGTCTGCTGGGAAGCGGTGTGAAAAGGCTCTGATGGAGAGCCAGGCATGCTGTGGTGCTGGGGGGCCCCATGTGCTGTGCTCGGAAGCCCGGTGAGCTGGGCTGCGGAGCCCGGTGTGCTGGGCTGAGCTGCTGGGGTGCCGTGTGGACAGGCTCTTCTTGGGAGCGGTGTGAACAGGCTCTGATGGAGAGCCAGGTGGGCTGTGGTGCTGGGGGCCCCCGTGTGCTGTGCTGGGGAGCCCGGTGAGCAGGGCTGGGGAGCCCGGTGTGCTGGGCTGTGCTGCTAGGGAGCCGTGTGGACAGGCTTTGCTGAGGAGCGGTTTGAAAATGCTCTGCTGGAGAGCCAGGCGGGCTGTGGTGCTGGGGGCCCCCGTGTGCTGGGCTGGGGAGCCCGGTGTGCTGGGCTGTGCTGCTGGGGAGCCATGTGGACAAGCTCTGCTGGGGAGTTGTTTCAACAGGCTCTGATTGAGAGCCAGGCGGTCTGTGTTGCTGGGGGCCCCCGTGTGCTGTGCTGGGGAGCCCGGTGTGCTGGGCTGTGGTGCTGGGGAGCCGTGTAGACAGGCTCTGCTGGGGAGCAGTTTGAAGAGGCTCTGATGGAGAGCCGGGCGGGCTGTGGTGCTGGCGGCCCCCGTGTGCTGTGCTGGGGATCCCGGTGTGCTCGGCTGTGCTGCTGGGGAGCCGTGTGGACAGGCTCTGCTGGGGAGCCAGGCGGGCATTGGTGCTGGGTGGCCCGGTGTGCTGTGCTGGGGAGCCCGGTGTGCTTGGCTGTGGTGCTGGGGAGCCGTGTAGACAGGCTCTGCTGAGGAGCGGTGTGGACAGGCTCTGATGGAGAGCCAGGCGGGCTGTGGTGCTGGGGGGACCCTTGTTCTTTCTTAAGGAGCCCTTTGAGCTGGGCTGAGGAGCCCGGTGTGCTGGGCTGTGGTGCTGGGGAGCCGTGTGGACAGGCTCTGCTGAGGAGCGGTGTGGACAGGCTCTGATGGAGAGCCAGGCGGGATGTGGTGCTGGGGGGACACTTTTTCTGTCTTGAGGAGCCCTTTGAGCTGGGCTGGTTAGCCCGGTGTGCTAGGCTGTGGTGCGGGGGAGCCGTGTAGACAGGCTCTGCCGGGGACTGGTTTGAACAGGCTCTGCTGGAGAGCCAGGCGGGCTGTGGTGCTCGGGAGCCGTTTGGACAGGCTCTGCTGGGGAGTGGTTTGAACAGGATCTGCTGGAGAGCCAGGCAGGCTGTGGTGCTGGGGGGCCCCGTGTGCTGTGCTGGGGAGCCCTGTGAGCTGGGCTGGGGAGCCCGGTGAGCTGGGCTTTTGTGCTGGGGAGCCGTGTAGACAGGCTCTGCTGCGGACGGGTTTAAACAGGCTCTGATGGAGAGCCAGGCGGGCTGTGGTGCTGGGGGCCCCCGTGTGCTGTGCTCAGGAGCCCGTGGAGCTTTGCTGGGAAGCCCGGTGTCCTGGGCTGTGGTGCAGGGGAGCAGTGTAGACAGGCTCTGCTGTGGAGTGGTTTGAACAGGCTCTGATTCAGAGCTAGGCAGGCTGTATTGCTGGGGAGGCCGGTGTGCTGGGCTGTGGTGCTGGTGAGCCGTGTGGACAGGCTGTGCCTGGGAACGGTGTGAACAGGCTCTGATGGAGAGCCAGGTGGGTTGTGGTGCTGGGGGGCACCGTGTTCTGTGCTGTGGAGCCCGGTGAGCTGGGCTGGGGAGCCCGGTGTGCTGGGCTGTGCTGCTGGGGAGGCGTGTGGACCGGCTCTGCTGGGGAGCGGTGTGAACAGGTTCTGATGGAGAGCCAGGTGGGCTGTGGTGCTGGGGGGCCCCCGTGTGCTGTGCTGGGGAGCCCGGTGAGCTGGTCGGAGGAGCCCGGTGTGCTGGGCTGTCCTGCTGGGGAGCCGTGTGGACAGGCTCTGCATGGGAGTGGTTTGAAAAGGCTCTGATGGAGAGCCAGGCGGGCTGTTGTGCTGGGGGGCCCCGTGTTCTGTGCTGGGGAGCCGGGTGAGCTGGGCTGGGCAGCCCGGTGTGCTGGGCTGTGGTGCTGGGGAGCCGTGTAGACAGGCTCTGCTGGGGAGCGGTGTGAACTGGCTCTGCTGGGGAGCGGTTTGAACAGGCACTGATGGAGAGCCAGGCGGGTTGTGGTGCAGGGGGGCACCGTGTGCCGTGCTCGGGAGCCCGGTGAACTGGGCTGGGCAGCCCGGTTTGCTGGGCTTTGCTGCTGGGTTGCCGTGTGGACAGGCTCTGCTGGGGAGATGTTTGAACAGGCTCGGATGGAGAGCCAGGCGGGCTGTGGTGCTGGGGTGCCCCGTGTGCTGTGCTGGGTAGCCCGGTGTGCTGGGCTGGGGAGCCCTGTGTCCTGGGTTGTGGTGCTGGGGAGCCCGGTGAGCTGGGCTGTGGTGATAGGGAGCCGTGTAGACAAGCTCTGCTGCGGAGCGGAGTGAACAGGCTCTGATGGAGTACCAGGCGGGCTGTTGTCCTGGGAAGCCCCGTGTGCTGTGCTGGGGGGCCCCGTGTCCTGTGCTGGGGAGCCCGCTGAGCTGGGCTGTGGTGCTGGGGAGCCGTGTTGACAGGCTCTGCTGGCGAGTGGTTTGAACAGGCTCTGCTGGGGAGTGGTTTGAACAGGCTCATCTGGGGAGCGGAGTGAATAGGCTCTGATGGAGAGCCAGGCGGGCTGTGGTGCTGGGGGCCCCCGTTTGCTATGGTCGGGAGCCCGGTGAGCTGGGCTGCGGATCCCGGTGTGCTGGGCTGTGGTGCTGGGGAGCCGTGTAGTCAGGCTCTGCTGGGGAGCGGTGTGAATAGTCTCTGATGGAGAGCAAGGCGGGCTGTGGTGCTGGGGTGCCCGGTGTGCTGTGCTGGGGAGCCCGGTGTGCTGGGCTGTGGTGCTGGGGAGCCGTGTGGACAGGCTCTGCTGGGGAGCGGTGTGAACAGGCTCTGCTGAGGAGAGGGTTGAACAGGCTCTGATGGAGAGCAAGGCGGGCTGTGGTAATGGGGGGCCCCGTGTGCTGTGCTGGGGAGCCCGGTGTGCGGGGCTGGGGAGCCCGTTGAGCTGGGCTGGGGAGCCCGGTGTGCTGGGCTGTGGTGCTGGGGAGCCGTGTTGACAGGCTCTTCTGCGGAGCAGTGTGAACAGGCTCTGAGGGACAGCCAGGCGTTCTGTGGTGCTGGTGGCCCCCGTGTGCTCTGCTGGGGAGCCATTCGGGCTGTGGTGCTGGGGGGCCCCGTCTGCTGTGCTGGGTAGCCCGGTGTGCTGGGCTGTGGAGCCCCGTGTGCTGGGCTGTGGTGCTGGGGAGCCCGGTGTGCTGGGCTTTGGTGATGGGGAGCCGTGTAGAAAGGCTCTGCTGGGGAGCGGTGTGAACAGGCTCTGATAGAGAGCCAGGCGGGCTGTGGTGCTGGGTGCCCCCGTGTGCTGTGCTGGGGAGCCCGGTTAGCTGGGCTGAGGAGCCCGGTGTGCTTGGCTGAGCTGCTGGCGTGCCGTGTGGAGAGGGTCTGCTGGGAAGCGGTGTGAACAGGCTCTGATGGAGAGCCAGGCGGGCTGTGCTGTGGTGTGCGGGGCTGCTGGGGAGCCGTGTAGACAGACTCTTCTGGGGAGCTTTTTGAGCAGGTTCTGATGGAGAGCCAGGCGGGCTGCGGTGCTGGGGGCCCACGTGTGCTGTGCTGGGGAGCCCGGTGAGCTGGGCTGGGCAGCCCGGTGTGCTGGGCTGTGCATCTGGGGAGCCGTGTGTACAGGATCTGCTGGGGAGCGGTTTCAACAGGCTCTGCTGGAGAGCAAGGCGCGCTGTGTTGCTGGGGGCCCACGTGTGCTGTGCTGGGGAGCCCGGTGAGCTGGGCTGGGGAGCCCGGTGTGCTGGGCTGTGCTGCTTTGGAGCCGTGTGGACAGGCTCTGCTGGGGAGTGGTTTGAACAGGCTCTCTTGGGGACTGGTTTGAACAGGCTCTGCATGGGAGCCAGGCGGGCTGTTGTGCTGTGGGGCCCCGTGTGCTGTGCTGGGGAGCCCGGTGAGCTGGGCTGGGGAGCCCGGTGTGCTGGGCCATGGTGCTGGGGAGCCGTGTAGACAGGCTTTGCTGGGGAGCGGAGTGAACAGGCTCTGCTGGGGAGCAGTGTGAACAGTCTCTGAAGGAGAGCCAGGCGGGCTGTGGTGCTGGGGGCCCCCGTGTGCTGTGCTGGGGAGCCCGGTTAGCTGGGCTGGCGAGCCCGGTGTGCAGGGCTGTAATGCTGGGGAGACGAATGGACAGTCCCTGTTGGGGATAGGTTTGAACAGTCTCTGAAGGAGAGCCAGGCGGGCTGTGGAATTGGGGGCCCCCGTGTGCTGTGCTGGTGAGCCCGGTGAGCTGGGCTGGGGAGCCCGGTGTTCTGGGCTGTGCTGCTGGTTATGCATGTGGACAGGCTGTGGTGGGGAGTGATTTGAACAGGCTCTGCTGGAGAGCAACGTGGGCTGTGGTGCTGGGGGCCCCCGTGTGCTGTGCTGGGGCCCCCGTGTGCTGTCCTGGGGAGCCCGGTGTGCTGGGCTGGGGAGCCCGGTGTGCTGGGCTGTGGTGCTGGGGAGCCGTGTAGACAGGCTCAGCTGGGGAGCGGTGTGAACAGGCTCTGATGGAGAGCCAGGCGGGCTGTGGTGCTGGGGGCCCCCGTGTGCTCTGCTGCAGAGCCCGGTGAGCAGGGCTGGGGACCCCGGTGTGCTGGGCTTTGGTGCTGGGGAGCCGTGTGGAAAGGCTCGTCTGGGGAGCGGTGTGAAGAGGCTCTGATGGAGAGCCAGGCTGGCTGTGGTGCTGGGGCCCCCCGTGTGCTGTGCTGGGGAGCCCGGTGAGCTGGGCTGGGGATCCCGGTGTGCTGGGCTGTGTTGCTGGGGAGCCGTGTAGACAGGCTCAGCTGGGGAGCGGTTTGAACAGGCTCTGATGTAGAGCAAGGAGGGCTGTTGTGCTGGGGGCCCCCGTGTGCTTTGCTGGGGAGCCCGGTGTGCTGGGCTGTGGTGCTGGGGAGCCGTGAGGAAAGGCGCTGCTGGGGAGTGGTTTGAAGAGGCTCTGATGGAGAGACAGGCGGGCTGTGGTGCTGGGGGCCCCCGGTTGCTGTGGTGGGGAGCCCAGTGAGCTGGGCTGGGGAGCCCGGTGTGCTGGGCTGTTCTGCTGGGGAGCCGTGTAGACAGGCTCTGCTGGGGAGCGGTGTGAAGAGGCTCTGCTCGAGAGCCAGGCGGGCTGTGGTGCTGGGGGGCCCCGTGTGAAGTGCTGGAGAGCCCGGTGAGCTGGGCTGTGGTGCTGGGGAGCCATGTGGACAGTCTCTGCTGGGGAGTTGTGTGAAATGGCTCTGATGGAGAGCCAGGCGGGCTGTGCTTCCGGGGGGCCCCGTGTGCTGTGCTGTTGAGCCCGTTGAGCTGGGCTTCAGAGCCCGGTGTGTTGGGCTGTGGTGTTGGGGAGCTGTGTGGACAGGCTCTGCTGGGGAGTGGTTTGAACAGGGTCTGCTGGATTGCCAGGCGGGCTGTGGTACTGGGGGCTCCCGTGTGCTGTGCTGGGGAGCCCGGTGAGCTTTGTTGAGGAGCCCGGTGTGCTGGGCTGATGTGCTGGGGAGCCGTGTGGACAGGCTCTGCTGGGGAGTCGTTTGAACAGGCTCTGCTGGAGAGCCAGGCGGGCTGTGGTGCTGTGGGGCCCCGTGTGCTGTGCTGGGGAGCCCGGTGGGCTGGGCCGGGGAGCATGGTGGGATGGGCTGTGCTGCTGGGCAGCCGTGTTGACCGGCTCTGCTGGCGAATGGCTTGAACAGGCTCTGCTGGAGAGCCAGGCGGGATGTGGTGCTGGGGGGCCCCGTGTGCTGTGCTTGGGTGCCTGGTGTGCTGGGCTGTGGTGCTGGGGAGCCGTGTCGACCGGCTCTGATTGGGAATGGTTTGAACAGGCTCTGCTGGAGAGCCAGGCGGGCCGTGGTGCTGGGGGGCCCCGTGTGTTGTGTTGGGGAACCCGGTGTGCTGTTCTGTGCTGCTGGGGAGCCGTGTTGACCGGGTCTGCTGGGGAGCGGTGTGAACAGGCTCTGCTGGAGAGCCAGGCGGGCTGTGCTGCGGTGTGCTGGGCTGTGCTGTTGGGTAGCCGTGTAGACAGGCTCTGCTGGTGAGCGGTGTGAACAGGCTCTGATGGAGAGCCAGGCGGGCTGTGGTGCTGGGGGCCCCCGTGTGCTCTGCTGCAGAGCCCGGTGAGCAGGGCTGGGGACCCCGGTGTGCTGGGCTTTGGTGCTGGGGAGCCGTGTGGAAAGGCTCGTCTGGGGAGCGGTGTGAAGAGGCTCTGATGGAGAGCCAGGCTGGCTGTGGTGCTGGGGGCCCCCGTGTGCTGTGCTGGGGAACCCGGTGAGCTGGGCTGGGGATCCCGGTGTGCTGGACTGTGTTGCTGGGGAGCCGTGTAGACAGGCTCAGCTGGGGAGCGGTGTGAACATGCTCTGATGGAGAGCAAGGTGGGCTGTGGTGCTGGGTTGTCCCGTGTGCTGTGCTGGGGAGCCCGTTGAGCTGTGCTGGGGAGCCCGGTGTGCTGGGCTGTGGTGCTGGGGAGCCGTGTGGATAGGCTCGGCTGGGGAGCGGTTTGAACAGGCTCTGATGTAGAGCAAGGAGGGCTGTTGTGCTGGGGGCCCCCGTGTGCTTTGCTGGGGAGCCCGGTGTGCTGGGCTGTGGTGCTGGGGAGCCGTGAGGACAGGCGCTGCTGGGGAGTGGTTTGAAGAGGCTCTGATGGAGAGACAGGCGGGCTGTGGTGCTGGGGGGCCCCGGGTGCTGTGGTGGGGAGCCCAGTGAGCTGGGCTGGGGAGCCCGGTGTGCTGGGCTGTTCTGCTGGGGAGCCGTGTAGACAGGCTCTGCTGGGGAGCGGTGTGAAGAGGCTCTGCTCGAGAGCCAGGCGGGCTGTGGTGCTGGGGGGCCCCGTGTGAAGTGCTGGAGAGCCCGGTGAGCTGGGCTGTGGTGCTAGGGAGCCATGTGGACAGTCTCTGCTGGGGAGTTGTGTGAAATGGCTCTGATGGAGAGCCAGGCGGGCTGTGCTTCCGGGGGGCCCCGTGTGCTGTGCTGTTGAGCCCGGTGAGCTGGGCTTCAGAGCCCGGTGTGTTGGGCTGTGGTGTTGGGGAGCTGTGTGGACAGGCTCTGCTGGGGAGTGGTTTGAACAGGGTCTGCTGGATTGCCAGGCGGGCTGTGGTACTGGGGGCTCCCGTGTGCTGTGCTGGGGAGCCCGGTGAGTTTTGTTGAGGAGCCCGGTGTGCTGGGCTGATGTGCTGGGGAGCCGTGTGGACAGGCTCTGCTGGAGAGCCAGGCGGGCTGTGGTGCTGGGGGGCCCCGTGTGCTGTGCTGGGGAGCCCGGTGGGATGGGCCGGGGAGCATGGTGGGATGGGCTGTGCTGCTGGGCAGCCGTGTTGACCGGCTCTGCTGGCGAGTGGCTTGAACAGGCTCTGCTGGAGAGCCAGGCGGGATGTGGTGCTGGGGGGCCCCGTGTGCTGTGCTTGGGTGCCTGGTGTGCTGGGCTGTGGTGCTGGGGAGCCGTGTGGACAGGCTCTGCTAGGGACCGGTGTGAACAGGTTCTGATGGAGAGCAAGGCGGGCTGTGGTGCTGGGGGCCCCCGTGTGCTGTGCTGGGGAGCCTGTTGAGCTGGGCTGGGGAGCCCGTTTTGCTGGGCTGTTCTGCTGGGGAGCCGTGTGGACAGGCTCTGCTGGGGTGCCTTGTGGACAGGCTCTGCTGGGGAGCGTTGTGAACAGACTCTGAAGGATAGCCAGGCGGGCTGTGGTGTTGGGGGCCCGCGTGTGCTGTGCTGGGGAGCCCGTTGAGCTGGGCTGGGGATACCGGTGTGCTGGGCTGTGGTGCTGGGGAGCCGTGTAGACAGGCTCTGCTGGCGAGCCATTCGGGCTGTGGTGCTGGGCGGCCCCGTGTGCTGTGCTGGGGAGCCCGGTGAGCTGGGCTGGGGAGCCCGGTGTACTGGGCATTGGTGCTGCGGAGCCGTGTAGACAGGCTCTGCTGCGGAGCAATGTGAACAGGCTCTGATGTAGAGCCAGGCGGGCTGTGGTGCTGGGGAGCACGGTGTGCTGGGCTGTTGTGCTGGGGAGCCGTGCAGACAGGCTCTGATGGAGAGCCAGGCGGGCTGTGGTGCTGGGGGCCCCCGTGTGCTGTGCTGGGAAGTCCGGTGAGGTGGGCTGGGGAGCCCGGTAAGCTGGGCTGTGCTGCTGGGGAGAGGACAGGCTCTGCTGGGGAGCGGTGTGAACAAGCTCTGATGGAGAGCCAGGCGGGCTGTGGTGCTGGGGGGCCCCGTGTGCTGTGCTGGGGAGCCCGTTGAGCTGGGCTTCGGAGCCCGGTGTGTTGGGCTGTGGTGCTGGGGAGCTGTGTGGACAGGCTCTGCTGCGGAGCGGTGTGAACAGGCTCTGATGGAGAGCCAGGAAGGCTGTGGTGCTGGGGGGCCCCGTGTGCTGTGCTGGGGAGCACGTTGAGCTGGGATGGGAAGCCCGGTGTGCTGGGCTGTGGTGCTGGGGAGCCGTGTAGACAGGCTCTGCTGGGGAGCCATTCGGGCTGTGGTGCTGGGGGACCCCGTGTGCTGTGCTGGGGAGCCCGTTGAGCTGGGCCGGGGAGCCCAGTGTGCTGGGCTGTGGTGCTGGGGAACCGTGAAGACAGGCTCTGCTGGGGAGCGGTGTGAACAGGCTCTGATGCAGAGCCAGGCGGGCTGTGGTGCTGGGGGCCCCGGTGTGCTGTGATGGGAAGCCCGGTGAGCTGGGCTGGGGAGTGGTTTGAACAGGCGTTGCTGGAGAACAACGCGGGCTGTGGTGCTGGGGGCCCACGTGTGCTGTGCTGGGGGCCCCCATGTGCTGTGCTGGGGAGCCCGGAGTCCTGGGCTGTGCTGCTGGGGAGCCGTGTGGACAGGCTCTGCTGGGGAGCGGTGTGAACAGGCTCTGCTGGGAAGAGGGTTGAACAGGCCCTGATGGAGAGCAAGGCGGGCTGTGGTGCTGGGGGGCCCCGTGTGCTGTGCTGGGGAGCCCGGTGTGCTGGGCTGTGGTGCTGGGGAGCCGTGTGGACAGGCTCTGCGGGGGAGCCGTGTGGACAGGCTCTGCTGGGGAGTGGTTTGAACAGTCTCTGCTGGAGAGCCAGGCGGGCTGTGGTGCTGGGGGGCCCCGTGTGCTGTGCTGGGGAGCCCGGTGAGCTGGGCTGGGGAGCCCGGTGTGCTGTGCTATGGTGCTGGGGAGCCGTGTCCACAGGCTCTGCTCCGGAGCGGTGTGAACAGGCTCTTATGGAGAGCCAGGCGGGCTGTGGTGCCGGGGGCTCCCGTGTCCTGTGCTGGGCGGCCCGGTGAGCTGGGCTGGGGAGCCCGGTGTGCTGGGCTGGGGATCCCGGTGTGCTGGGCTGTGGTGCTGGGGAGCCGTGTGGACCGGCTCTGCTGGGGAGTCGCTTGAACAGGCTCTGATGGAGAGCCAGGCGGGCTGTTGTGCTGGGAAGCCCCGTGTGCTGTGCTGCGGGGCCCCGTGTGCTGTGCTGGGGAGCCCGTTGAACTGGGCTGGGGGACATGGTGAGCTGCGCTGGGGAGTACGGTGTGCTGGCCTGTGGTGCTGGGGAGTTGTGTGGACAGGCTCCTCTGGGGGGTGGTTTGAACAGGCTCTGCTGGAGAGCCAGGATGGCTGTGGTGCCGGGGGGCCCCGTGTTCTGTGCTGGGGACCCTGGTGAGCTGGGCTGGGGAGCCCGGTGTGCTGGGCTGTGCTGCTGGGGAGCCGTGTGGACAGGCTTTGCTGAGGAGCGGTATGAAAATGCTCTGCTGGAGAGCCAGCCGGGCTGTGGTGCTGGGGGCCCCCGTGTGCTTGTCTGGGGAGCCCGGTGTGCTGGGCTCTGCTGCTGGGGAGCCATGTGGACAAGCTCTGCTGGGGAGTTGTTTCAACAGGCTCTGATTGAGAGCCAGGCGGGCTGTGGTGCTGGGGGCCCCCGTGTGCTGTGCTGGGGAGCCCGGTTAGCTGGGCTGGCGAGCCCGGTGTGCAGGGCTGTAATGCTGGGGAGACGAATGGACAGTCCCTGTTGGGGATAGGTTTGAACAGTCTCTGAAGGAGAGCCAGGCGGGCTGTGGAATTGGGGGCCCCCGTGTGCTGTGCTGGTGAGCCCGGTGAGCTGGGCTGGGGAGCCCGGTGTTCTGGGCTGTGCTGCTGGTTATGCATGTGGACAGGCTGTGGTGGGGAGTGATTTGAACAGGCTCTGCTGGAGAGCAACGTGGGCTGTGGTGCTGGGGGCCCCCGTGTGCTGTGCTGGGGCCCCCGTGTGCTGTCCTGGGGAGCCCGGTGTGCTGGGCTGGGGAGCCCGGTGTGCTGGGCTGTGCTGCTGGGGAGCCGTGTAGACAGGCTCTGCTGGGGAGCGGTGTGAAGAGGCTCTGCTCGAGAGCCAGGCGGGCTGTGGTGCTGGGGGGCCCCGTGTGCAGTGCTGGGGAGCCCGGTTTGCTGGGCTGTGGTGCTGGGGAGCCGTGTAGACAGGCTCCACTGCGGAGCTGTGTGAACAGGCTCTGATTGAGAGCCAGGCGGTCTGTGATGCTGGGGGCCCCCGTGTGCTGTGCTGGGGGCCCCGGTGAGGTGGGCAGGGAAGCCCGGTGTGCTGGGCTGTGGTGCTGGGGAGCCGTGTTGTCAGGCTCTGCTGGGGAGCGGTGTGAAATGGCTCTGATGTAGAGCCAGGCGGGCTGTGGTGCTGGGGGGCCACGTGTGCTGTCCTGGGCAGCCCGTTGAGCTGGGCTGGGGAGCCCAGTGTGCTGGGCTGTGGTGCTGGGGAGCTGTGTGGACAGTCTCTGCTGGGGAGTGGTTTGAACAGGCTCTGCTGGAAAGCCAGGCGGGCGGTGGTGTTGGGGGCCCCCGTGTGCTGTGCTGCCGAGCCCGTTGAGCTGGGCTGTGGAGCCCGGTGATCTGGGCTGTGGTGCTGGGGAGCCCTGTGGACAGGCTCTGCTGGGGAGCCGTGTGGACAGGCTCTGCTGGGGAGTGGTTTGAACAGTCTCTGCTGGAGAGCCAGGCGGGCTATGGTGCTGGGGGCCCCCGTGTGCTGTGTTGGGGACCCCGGTGAGCTGGGCTGGGGAACCCCGTGTGCTGGGCTGTTGTGCTGGGGAGCCGTGTGGACAGGCTCTGCTGGGGAGCGGTGTAAACAGGCTCTGCTGGACAGCCAGGCGGGCTGTGGTGCTGTCGGCCCCCGTGTGCTGTGCTGGGGAGCCCGGTGAGCTGGGCTGTGGTGCTGGGGAGCCGTGTAGACAGGCTCTGCTGGTAAGCCATTCGGGCTGTGGTGCTGGGGGGCCCCGTGTGCTTTGCTGGGGAGCCCGGTGTGCTTGGCTGGGGAGCCCGGTGTGCTGGGCTGTGCTGCTGGGTTGCCGTGTGGACAGGCTCTGCTGGGGAGCGGTGTGAAAGGGCTCTGCTGGATTGCCAGGCGGGCTGTGCTGCGGTGTGCTTGGCTGTGCTGCTGGGGAGCCGTGCAGACAGGCTCTGCTGGGGAGCTGTGTGAACAGGCTCTGATGGAGAGCCAGGCGGGCTGTGGTGCTGGGGGGCCCCGTGTGCTGTGCTGGGGAGCCCATTGAGCTGGGCTTGGGGGCCCGGTTTGCTGGGCTGTGCTGCTGGGGAGAGGTGTGGACAGGCATTGCTGGGGAGTGGTTTGAAAAGGATCTGCTGGATAGCCAGGCGGGCTGTGTTGCTGGGGGGCCCCGTGTGCCGTGCTCGGGAGCCCGGTGAGCTGGGCTGGGGAGCCAGGTGTGCTGGGCTGTGGTGCTGGGGAGCGGAGTAAAATGGCTCTGATGGAGAGCCAGGCGGGCTGTGGTGCTGGGGGGCCCCGTGTGCTGTGCTGGGGAGCACGTTGAGCTGGGCTGGGGAGCCCGGTGTGCTGGGCTGTGGTGCTGGGGGGCCCCGTGTGCTTTGCTGCGGGGCCCGGTGAGATCGGCTATGGAGCCCGGTGTGCTGGGCTGTGCTGCTGGGGAGCCGTGTGGACAGGCTCTGCTGGGGAGCTATGTGAAGAGGCTCTGCTGGATAGCCAGGCGGGATGTGGTGCCGGGGGCCCTCGTGTGCTGTGCTTTGGAGCCCGGTGAGCTTGGCTGGGGAGCCCGGTGTGCTGGGCTGTGCTGCTGGGGAGCCGTGTAGAGAGGCTCTGCTGGGGAGCGCTGTGAACAGGCTCTGATGGAGAGCCAGGTGGGATGTGGTGCTGGGGGGCCCCGTGTGCTGTGCTGGGGAGCTCAGTGAGCTGGGCTGTGGTGCTGGGGAGCCGTGTTGACAGGCTCTGCTGCAGAGCCTAGCGGGCTGTGGTGCAGGGGGGCCCCGTGTGGTTTGCTGGAGGCCCCCGTGTGCTGTGCTGGGGGCCCCCGTGTGCTCGGCTGTGGAGGCCAGTGTGCTGGGCTGTGCTGCTGGGGAGGCGTGTGGACAGGCTCTGCTGGGGAGAGGGTTGAACAGGCTCTGCTGGAGAGCCAGCCGGGCTATGGTGCTGGGTGGGCCCGTGTGCTGTGCTGGGGAGCCCGGTGAGCTGGGCTGGGCAGCCCGGTGTGCTGGGCTGTGGTGCTTGGGAGCCCTGTGGAATCGCTCTGCTGGGGAGTGGTTTGAACAGGCTCTGATGGAGAGCCAGGCGGGCTGTGGTGCTCGGGGGGACCGTGTGCTGTCCTGGGGAGCCCGTTGAGCTTGG
This sequence comes from Dascyllus trimaculatus, assembly GCA_024666655.1. NCBI lineage: Eukaryota > Metazoa > Chordata > Actinopteri > Pomacentridae > Dascyllus > Dascyllus trimaculatus. The sequence goes on from JAMOIN010001277.1 coordinate 18,980, forward strand.
CTGGGGAGCCCAGTGTGCTGGGCTGTGGTGCTGGGGAGCCGTGTGGACAGGCTCTGTTGGGGAGTGGTTTGAATAGGCTCTGATGGAGAGCCAGGAGGGCTGTGGTGCTGGGGGGCCCCGTGTGCTGTGCTGGGGAGCCCGGTGTGCTGGGCTGTGGTGTTGGGGAGCCGTGTGGACAGGCTGTGCTGGGGAGTGGTTTGAACAGGCGTTGATGGAGAACAACGCGGGCAATGGTGCTGGGGGGCCCCGTGTGCTGTGCTGGGGAGCCCGGTGGGCTGGGCCGGGGAGCCCGGTGTGATGGGCTGTGCTTCTGGGGAGCCGTATGGACAGGCTCTGCTGGGGAGCTATGTGAACAGGCTCTGATGGAGAGCCAGGCGGGCTGTGGTGCTGGGGGGCCCCATGTGCTGTGCTGGGGAGCCCGTTGAGCTGATCTGGGGAGCCCGGTGTGCTGAGCTGTGGTGCTGGGGAGCCGTGTAGACAGGCTCTGCTGGGGAGCCATTCGGGCTGTGGTGCTGGGGGGCCCGGTCTGGTGTGCTGGGGAGTCCGGTGTGCTGGCCTGGGGAGCCCCGTGTGCTGGGCTGTGGTGCTGGGGAGCCCGGTGTGCTGGGCTTTGGTAATGGGGAGCCGTGTAGACAGGCTCCACTGCGGAGCGGTGTGAAAGGGCTCTGATGGAGAGCCAGGCGGGCTGTGGTGCTGGGGGGCCCCGTGTGCTGTGCTGGAGAGCCCGGTGTGCTGGGCTGTGGTGCTGGGGAGCCGTGTGTACAGGCTCTGCTGGGGAGTGGTTTGAACAGGCATTGCTGGAGAGCAAGGCGGGCTGTGGTGCTGGGGGGCCCCGTGTGCTGTGCTGGGGAGCCAGGTGTGCTGGGCTGTGGTGCTGGGGAGCCGTGTGGACAGGCTCTTCTGGGGGGTGGTTTGAACAGGCTCTGCTGGAGAGCCTGGCAGGCTGTGGTGCCGGGGGGGCCCCGTGTTCTGTGCTGGGGACCCTGGTGAGCTTTGCTGGGGAGCCCGGTGTGCTGGGCTGTGCTGCTGGGGAGCCGTGTGGACAGGCTCTGCCGGGGAGCGGAGAGAAAAGGCTCTAATGGAGAGCCAGCCGGGCTGTGGTGCTGGTGGCCCCCGTGTGCTGTGCTCGGGAGCCCAGTGAGCTGGGCTTTGGATCCCAGTGTGCTGGGCTGTGGTGCTGGGAAGCCGTGTGGACAGGCTCTGATGGGGAGAGGGTTGAACAGGCCCTGCTGGGGAGTGGTTTGAACAGGTTCTGCTGGACAGCCAGGCCGGCTGTGGTGCTGGGGTGCCCCGTGTGCTGTGCTGGGGAGTCCGTTGAGCTGGGCTGGGGAGCCCGGTGTGCTGGGCTTTTGTGCTGGGGAGCCGTGTGGAAAGGCTCTGCTGGAGAGCCAGGCGGTCTGTGGTGCTGGGGGGCCCCGTGTGCTGTGCTGGGGAGCCCGGTGTGATGGACTGTGGTGCTGCGGAGCCGTGTAGACGGGCTCTGCTGGGGAGCTGTATGAACAGGCTCTGATGGAGAGCAAGGCGGGCTGTTGTGCTGGGGGGCCCCGGGTGCTGTGCTGGAGAGCCAGGTGAGCTGGGCTTGGGAGCCCGGTGAGCTGGGCTGTGGTGCTGGGGAGCCGTGTAGACGGGCTCTGCTGGGGAGCTGTATGAACAGGCTCTGATGGAGAGCCAGGCGGGCTGTGGTGCTGGGAGGCCCCAGTGTGCTGTGCTCGGTAGCCCGGTTAGCTGGGCTGCGGGGCCCGGTGTGCTGGGCTTAGCTGCTGTGCTTCCGTGTAGACAGGCTCTGCTGGGGAGTGGTTTGAACAGGCGTTGATGGAGAACAACGCGGGCTATGGTGCTGGGGGACCCCGTGTGCTGTGCTGCGCAGCCCGGTGAGATCGGCGGGGGAGGCCAGTGTGCTGGGCTGTGCTGCTGGGGAGCCGTGTTGACCGGCTCTGCTTGGGAGTGGTTTGAACAGGCTCTGCTGGAGAGCCAGGCGGGCCGTGGTGCTGGGGGCCCCCGTGTGCTTTGCTGGGGAACCCGGTGTGCTTTTCTGTGCTGCTGGGGAGCGGTGTGAACAGGCTCTGATGGAGAGCCAGGCGGGCCGTGGTGCTGGGGGCCCCCGTGTGCCGTGCTGGGGAGCCCGGTGTGCTGGGCTCTGGTGCTGGGGGGCCCCGTGTGCTGTGCTGCGGAGCCCGGTGATATCGGCTATGGAGCCCGGTGTGCTGGGCTGTGCTGCTGGGTAGCCCTGTAGACAGGCTCTGCTGGGGAGCGGTGTGAACAAGCTCTGATGGAGAGCCAGGTGGGCTGTGGTGCTGGGGGGCCCTGTGTGCTGTGCTGGGGAGGCCGGTGAGCTGGGCTGGGGAGGCCAGTGTGCTGGACTGTTCTGCTGGGGAGCCGTGTGGACCTGCTCTGCTTGGGAGTGGTTTGAACAGGCTCTGCTGGAGAGCCAGGCGGGCCGTGGTGGTGGGGGCCCCCATGTGCTGTGTTGGGGAACCCGGTGTGGTGGGCAGGGGAGGCCAGTGTGCTGGGCTATGCTGCTGGGGAGCCGTGTAGACAGGCTCTGCTGGGGAGCGGTGTATAGAGGCTCTGCTGGAGAGCCAGGCGGCCTGTGGTTCTGGGGGCCCCCGTGTCAAGTTCTGGGGAGCCCGGTTAGTTGGGCTGGGGAGCCTGGTGAGCCGTGTAGACAGGCTCTGCTGGGGAGTGGTTTCAACAAACTCTGCTGGAGAGCCAGGCGGGCTGTGGTGCTGGGGGGCCCCGTGTGCCTTGCTGGGGAGCCTGGTGAGATCGGCTGGGGAGCCCGGTGTGCTGGGCTGTGGTGCTGGGGAGCAGTGTGGACAGGCTCTGCTGGGGAGAGGGTTGTACAGGCACTGATGGAGAGCCAGGCGGGCTGTGGTGCTGGGGGGCCCCGTGTGCTGTGCTGGGCAGCCCTGTGAGCTTGGCTGGGGAGCCCGGTGTGCTGGGCTGGGGAGCCTGGTGTGCTGGGCTGTGGTGCTGGGGAGCCGTGTGGACAGGCTATGCTGGGGAGCGGTGTGAACAGGCTCTGATGGAGAGCCAGGCGGGCTGTGGTGCTGGGGGGCCCCGTGTGCTGTGCTTGGGAGCCCGTTGAGCTTGGCTGGGGAGCCCGGTGTGTTGGGCTGTGGTGTTGGGGAGCCGTGTAGACAGGCTCTGCTGGGGAGCCATTCGGGCTGTGGTGCTGGGGAGCCGTGAGGACAGGTTCTGCTGCGGAGCGGTGTGAACAGGATCTGCTGGTGAGCGGAGTGAACAGGCTCTGATGGAGAGTCAGGCGGGCTGTGGTGCTGGGGAGCCGTGTGGACAGGCTCTGCTGGGGAGTGGTTTGAATAAGGTCTGCTGTAGAGCCAGGCGGGCTGTGGTGGTGGGGGGCCCCGTGTGCTGTGCTGGGTAGCCCGTTGAGGAAGGCTGGGGAGCCCAGTGTTCTGGGCTGTGGTGCTGGGGAGTTGTGTGGACAGGCTCTGCTGGGGAGCGGTGTGAAATGGCTCTGATGGAGAGCCAGGCGGGTTGTTGTGCTGGGGGCCCCCGTGTGCTGTGCTCGGGAGCCCGTAGAGCTTGGCTGGGGAGCCCGGTGTGCTGGGATGTGGTGCTGGCGAACCGTGTAGAAAGACTCTGCTGCGGAGCGGTGTGAACAGGCTCTGATGGAGAGCCAGGCGGGTTGTGGTGCTGGGGGCCCCCGTGTGCTTTGCTGGGGCGCCCGGTGAGCTGGGCTGGGGAGCCCGGTGTGCTGGGCTGTGGTGCAGGCATACCATGTAGACAGGCTCTGCTGGGGGGCCCCGTGTGCTGTGCTGGGGAGCCCGGTGAGCTTGGCCGGGGAGTCCGGATTGCTGGGCTGTGGTGCTGGGGAGCCGTGTGGACAGGCTCTGCTGGGGAGTGGTTTGAAATGGATCTGCTGCAGAGCCGGGCGGGCTGTGGTTGTGGCGGGCCCCGTGTGCTGTGCTGGGGAGCCCGTTGAGCTGGGCTGGGGAGCCCGGTGTGCTGGGCAGTGGTGCTGGGGAGCCGTGTGGACATGCTCTGCTGAGGAGCGATGTGGACAGGCTCTGATGGAGACACAGGCGGGCTGTGGTGCTGGGGGGCCCCGTGTTCTGTGCTGGGGACCCCGTTGAGCCTGGCTGGGGAGCCCGGTGTGCTGGGCTGTGGTGCTGGGGAGCCGTGTAGACAGGCTCAGCTGGGGAGCGGTGTGAACAGGCTCTGATGGAGAGCCAGGCGGGCTGTGGTGCTGGGTTGTCCCGTGTGCTGTGCTGGGGAGCCTGGTGTGCTGGGCTGTGGTGCTGGGGAGCCGTGCATACTGGCTCTGCTTGGGATCTGTGTGAACAGGCTCTGCTGGAGAGGCAGGCAGGATGTGGTGTTGGGGGCCCCCGTGTGCTGTGCTGGGGAGCCTGGTGAGCTGGGCTGGGGATCCCGGTGTGCTGGGCTGTGGTGCTTGGGAGCCGTGTAGACAGGCTCAGCTGGGGAGCGGTGTGAACAGGCTCTGATGGAGAGCCAGGCGGGCTGTGGTGCTGGGGGCCCCCGTGTGCTGTGCTGGGGGGCCCGGTGAGCTGGGCTGGGGAGCCCGGTGTAATGGACAGTGGTGCTGGTAAACCATGTAGACAGGCTCTGCTGGGGGCCCCCATGTGCTGTGCTGGGGAGCCCGGTGAACTTGGCCGGGTAGCCCGCTGTGCTAGGCGGTGCTGCTGGGGAGCCGTGTGGACAGGGACTGCTGGGGAGTGGTTTGAACAGGCTCTGCTGGGGAGCCAGGTGGGCTGTGGTGCTGGGGGTCCCCGTGTGCTGTGCTGGGGAGCCCGGTGAGCTGGGCTGGGTAGCCCGGTGTGCTGGGCTGTGGTGGTGGGGAGCCGTGTAGACAGGCTCTGCTTGGGAGCGGAGTGAACAGGCTCTGCTGGGGAGCGGTGTGAACAGTCTCTGATGGAGAGCCAGGCGGGCTGTGGTGATGGGGGCCCCCGTGTGCTGTGCTGGGGAGCCCGGATAGCTGGGCTACGGAGCCCGGTGTGCAGGGCTGTGCTGCTGGGGAGCCGTATGGACAGTCTCTGCTGGGGAGAGTTTTGAACAGGCTCTGATGGAGAGCCAGGCGGGCTGTGGTGTTGGGGCCCCCCATGTGCTGTGCTGGGGAGCCCGGTGAGCTTGGCCGAGGAGCCCGGTGTGCTGGGCTGTGCTGCTGGGGAGGCGTGTGGACAGGCTCTGCTGCGGAGTGCTGTGATATGGCTCTGATGGAGAGCCAGGCGGGCTGTGGTGCTGGGGGCCCCCTTGTGCTGTGCTGCGGAGCACGGTGACCTGGGCTGGGGAGCCCGGTGTACTGGGCTGTGGTGCTGGGGAGCCGTGTGGACAGGCTCATCTGGGGAGCGGTTTGAACAGGCTCTGCTGGAGAACCAGGCGGGCTGTGGTGCAGGGGGGCCCCGTGTGGTTTGCTGGGGGCCCCCGTGTGCTGTACTGGGGAGCACGGTGTTCTGGGCTGTGCTGCTGGTGAGCCGTGTGGACAGGCTCTGCTGCAGAGCTCTGCTGGGGAGCGGTTTGAACAGGCTCTGCTGGAGAGGCAGGCAGGCTGTGGTGCTGGGGGCCCCCGTGTGCTGTGCTGGGGGGCCCGGTGAGCTGGGCTGGGGAGCCCGGTGTAATGGACAGTGGTGCTGGCAAACCGTGTAGACAGGCTCTGCTGGGGGCCCCCATGTGCTGTGCTGGGGAGCCCGGTGAGCTTGGCCGGGTAGCCCGGTGTGTTGGGCAGTGCTGCTGGGGAGCCGTGTGGACAGGGACTGCTGGGGAGTGGTTTGAACAGGCTCTGCTGGGGAGCCAGGCGGGCTGTGGTGCTGAAGGCCCCCGTGTGCTGTGCTGGGGAGCCTGGTGAGCTGGGCTGGGGATCCCGGTGTGCTGGGCTGTGGTGCTTGGGAGCCGTGTGGACAGGCTCAGCTCGGGAGCGGTGTGAACAGGCTCTGATGGAGAGCCAGGCGGGCTGTGGTGCTGGGGGCCCCCGTGTGCTGTGCTCGGGAGCCCGTTGAGCTGGACTGGGGAGCCCGGTGTTCTGGGCTGTGGTGCTGGGGAACCGTGTAGACAGGCTCTTCTGCGGAGCTGTGTGAACAGGCTCTTATGGAGAGCCAGGCGGGCTGTGGTGCCAGGGGCCCCCGTGTGCTGTGCTGGGGGGCCCGGTAAGCTTGGCTGGCGAGCCCGGTGTGCTGGGCTGTGGTGCTGGCCAACTGTGGAGACAGGCTCTGCTGGGGGGCCCCGTGTGCTGTGTTGGGGAGCCCGTTGAGCCTGGCTGGGGATCCCGGTGTGCTGGGCTGTGCTGCTGGGGAGCCGTGTAGACAGGCTCTGCTGGTGAGCGGTGTGAAAAAGCTCTGATGGAGAGCCAGGCGGGCTGTGGTTTTGGGGGCCCCCGTGTGCTCTGCTGCGGAGCCCGGTGAGCAGGGCTGGGGAGCCCGGTGTGCTGGGCTGTGTGCTGGGGAGCCGTGTGGAAAGGCTCTGCTGGGGAGCGGTGTGAAGAGGCTTTGATGGAGAGCCAGGCTGGCTGTGGTGCTGGGTTGTCCCGTGTGCTGTGCTGGGGAGCCCGTTGAGCTGGGCTGGGGACCCCGGTGTGCTGGGCTGTGGTGCTGGGGAGCCGTGTGGATAGGCTCGACTGGGGAGCGGTTTGTACAGGCTCTGATGTAGAGCAAGGAGGGCTGTTGTGCTGGGGGCCCCCGTGTGCTTTGCTGGGGAGCCCGGTGTGCTGGGCTGTGTTGCTGGGGAGCCTTGTAGACAGGCTCTGCTGGGGAGCGGTGTGAACAGGCTCTGATGGAAATCCAGGTGTGCTGTGGTGTTGGGGGCCCCCGTATGCTGTGGTGGGGAGCCAGGTGAGCTGGGCTGGGGAGCCCGGTGAGCTGGGCTGTGGAGTCCGGTGTGCTGGGCTGTGGTGCTGGGGAGCCTTGTAGACAGGCTCTGCTGGGGAGCGGTGTGAACAGGCTCTGATGGAAATCCAGGTGTGCTGTGGTGTTGGGGACCCCCGTGTGCTATGCCGGGGGGCCCGGTGTTCTGGGCTGTGGAGCCCCGTGTGCTGGGCTGTGGTGCTGGGGAGCCGTGTGGACAGGCTCTGTCGGGGAGCGGTGTGAAAAGGCTCTGATGGAGAGCCAGCCGGGCTGTGGTGCTGAGTGCCCCCGTGTGCTGTGCTCGGGAGCCCAGTAATCTGGGCTTCGGAGCCCAGTGTGCTGGGCTGTGGTGCTGGGAAGCCGTGTGGACTGGCTCTCATGGGGAGAGGGTTTAACAGGCTCTGATGGAGAGTCAGGCGGGCTGTGGTGCAGGGGGCCCCCGTGTGCTGTACTGCGGAGCACGGTGAGCTGGGCTGCGGAGCCCGGTGGGCTGGGCTATGCTGCTGGGGAGACGTGTGGACATGCTCTGCTAGGGAGTCGTGAGGACAGGCTCTGTTGGGGAGTGATTTGAACAGGCTCTGCTGGAGAGCCCGGCGGGCTGTGGTGTTGGGGGCCCCCGTGTGCTGTGCTGGGGAGCCCGGTGAGCTGGGCTTGGGAGCCCGGTGTCCTAGACTGTTCTGCTGGGGAGCCGTGTAGACAGGTTCTGCTGGGGAGCGGTGTGAACAGGCTCTGATGGAAAGCCAGGCGGGCTGTGGTGTTGGGGGACCCCGTGAGCTGGGCTGCGGAGCCCGGTGGGCTGGGCTATGCTGCTGGGGAGCCGTGTAGAAAGGCTCTGCTGGGGAGCGGTGTGAACAGGCTCTGCTGGGGAGTGGTTTCAAAAGACTCTGCTGGAGAGCCAGGCGGGCTGTGGTGCTGGGGGGCCCCGTGTGCCTTGCTGGGGAGCCCGGTGAGATCGGCTGGGGAGCCCGGTGTGCTGGGCTGTGCTGGTGGGGAGCCCTGTGGACAGGCTCTGCTGGGGAGCCAGGCGGCCTATGGTTCTGGGGGCCCCCGTGTCCAATGCTGAGGAGACCGGTTAGCTGGGCTGGGGAGCCCAGTGTGCTGGGCTGTGGTGCTGGGGAGCCGTGTGGACAGGCTCTGCTGGAGATCCAGGCGGGCTGTGGTGCTGGGGGCCACCGTGTGCATTGCTGTGGAGCCCGGTGTGCTGGGCTGTGCTGCTGGGGAGCCGTGTGGACAGGCTCTGCTGGAGAGCCAGGCGGGCTGTGGTGCTGGGTGCCCCCGTGTGCTGTGCTGCTGAGAAGGGTGAGCTGGGCTGGGGAGCCCGTTGTGCTGGGCTGTGGTGCTGGGGAGCCGTGTGGACAGGCTCTGCTGGGGAGCGGTTTGAGCAGGCCCTGCTGGAGAGCCAGGCGGGCTGTGGTGCAGGGGGGCCCCGTGTTGTTTGCTGGGGGCCCCCGTGTGCTGTACTGGGGAGCACGGTGTCCTGGGCTGTGCTGCCGGTGAGCCGTGTGGACAGGCTCTGCTGCAGACCCTGGCGGGCTGTGGTGCTGGGGGCCCCCGTGTGCTGTGCTGTAGAGCCTGGTGAGCTGGGCTGGGGAGCCTGGTGTTCTGGGCAGTGCTGCTGGGGAGCCGTGCATACTGGCTCTGCTGGGGAGCTGTGTGAACAGGCTCTGCTGGAGAGGCAGGCAGGCTGTTGTGCTGGGGGCCCCCTTGTGCTGTGCTGGGGAGCCCGGTGAGCTGGGCTGGGGAGCCCGGTGTGCAGGGCTGCGCTGCTGGGGAGCCGTACGGACAGTCTCTGCTGGGGAAAGGTTTGAACAGGCCCTGATGGAGATCCAGGCGGGCTGTGGTTCAGGGGAGCCCGGTGAGATGTGCTGGGGGCCCACGTGTGCTGGGCTGTGGTGCTGGGGAGCCCGGTGTGCTGGACTGTGGTGATGGGGAGCCGTGTAGACAGGCTCAGCTGGGGAGCGGTGTAAACAGGCTCTGATGGAGAGCCAGGCGGGCTGTGGTGCTGGGTTGTCCCGTGTGCTGTGCTGGGGAGCCCGTTGAGCTGGGCTGGGGGCCATGGTGAGCTGCGCTGGGGAGTACGGTGTGCTGGCCTGTGGTGCTTGTGAGCTGTGTGGACACGCTCTTCTGGGGGGTGGTTTGAACAGGCTCTGCTGGACAGCCAGGCGGGCTGTGGTGCCGGGGGGCCCCGTGTTCTGTGCTGGGGACCCTGGTGAGCTGGGCTGGGGAGCCCGGTGTGCTGGGCTGTGCTGCTGGGGAGCCGTGTGGACAGGCTCTCCCGGGGAGCGGTGTGAAAAGGCTCTGATGGAGAGCCAGCCGGGCTGTGGTGCTAGGGGGCCCCGTGTGCTGTGCTCGGGAGCCCAGTGAGCTGGGCTTCGGAGCCCAGTGTGCTGGGCTGTGGTGCTGGGAAGCCGTGTAGACAGGCTCTGATGGGGAGAGGGGTGAACAGGCTCTGATGGAGAGTCAGGAAGGCTGTGGTGCTGGTGGGCCCCGTGTGCTGTGCTGGTGAGCCCGTTGAGCTGTGCTGGGGAGCCTGGTGTGCTGGGCTGTGGTGCTGGGGATCCCTGTGTGCTTTGCTGTGGTGATGGCGAGCCGTGTAGACAGGCTGTGCTCTTGAACGGTGTGAACAGGCTCTAATGGAGAGCCAGCCGGGCTGTGGTGCTGGGGGCCCCCATGTGCTGTACTCGGGAGTCCAGTGAGCTGGGCTTCGGAGCCCAGTGTGCTGGGCTGTGGTGTTGGGAAGTCGTGTGGACAGGCTCTGCTGGGGAGAGGGTTGAACAGGCTCTGATGGAGAGCCAGGCGGGCTGTTGAGCTGGGTAGCCCCGTGTGCTTTGCTGGGGGGCCCCGTGTGCTGTGCTGGGGAGCCCGATGAGTTGGGCTGGGGAGCCCGGTGTGCTGGGCTGTGGTGCTGGGGAGCCCGGTGTGCTGGGCTGGGGAGCCCGGTCTGCTGGGCTGTGGTGCTGGGGAGCCGTGTGGACAGGCTCTGCTGGGGAGCGGTGTGAATAGGCTAAGCTGGAGAGCCAGGCGGCCTGTGGTGCTGGGGGGCCCCGTGTGCTGTGCTGGGGAGCCCGGTGAGCTGTGCTGGGGGCCCCCGTGTGCTGTGCTGGGGAGCCCAATGAGCTGGGATGTGGTGCTGGGGAGCCGTGTAGACAGGCTCTGCTGGGGAGCGGAGTGAATAGGCTCTGCTGGGGAGCGGTGTGAACAGGCTCTGATGGAGAGCCAGGTGGGCTGTGGTGCTGGGGGGCCCCGTGTGCTGTGCTGGGGAGCCCGGTGAGCTGGGCTGGGGAACCCGGTGTGCTGGGCTTTTGTGCTGGGGAGCCGTGTAGACAGGCTCTGCTGCGGAGGGGTGTGAACAGGCCCTGATGGAGAGCCAGGCGGGCTGTGGTGCTGGGGGCCCCCCTTGAGCTGTTCTCAGGAGCCCGGTGAGCTGGGCTGGGGATCCCTGGGTGCTGGGCTGTGGTGATGGGGAGCAGTGTAGACAGGCTGTGCTGTTGAGCAGTGTGAACAGGCTCTGATGGAGAGCCAGCCGGGCTGTGGTGCTTGGGGCCCCCGTGTGCTGTGTTGGGGAGCCCGGTGAGCTGGGCTGTGCTGCTGGGGAGCCGTGTAGACAGGCTCTGCTGGGGAGAGGGTTGAACAGGCTCTGCTGGAGAGAAAGGCACGCTGTGTTGCTGGGGGCCCCCGTATGCTGTGCTGGGGAGCCCGGTGAGCTGGGCTGGGGAGCCCGGTGTGCTGGGCTGTGGGGCTGGGGAGCCGTGTGGATAGGCTCTGCTGGGGAGCGGTGTGAACAGGCTCTGATGGAATGCCAGGCGGGCTGTGGTGTTGGGGTCCCCCGTGTGCTTTGCTGGGGATCCCGGTGTGCTGGGCTGTGGTGCTGGGGAGCCGTGTGGACAGGCTCTGCTGAGGAGAGTTTATTACAGGCTCTGATGGAGAGCCAGGCGGGCTGTTGTGCTGGGAGGCCCCGTGTGCTGTGCTGGTGGGGCCCGTGTGCTGTGCTGGGTGGCCCCGTGTGCTGTGCTGGGGAGCCCGTTGAGCTGGGCTGGGGAGCCCGGTGTGCTGGGCTGTGGTGCTGGGGAGCCTTGTGGACAGGCTCTGCTGGGGGAGTGGTTTGAACAGGCTCTGCTGGGGGAGTGGTTTGAACAGGCTCTGCTCGAGAGCCAGGCGGGCTGTGGTGCTGGGGGGCCCCGTGTGCTGTGCTGGGGAGCCCGTTGAGCTGGGCTTCGGAGCCCGGTGTGTTGGGCTGTGGTGCTGGGGAGCCGTGTGGACAGGCTCGGCTGGGGAGTGGTTTGAAAAGGGTCTGCTGGATTGCCAGGCGGGCTGTGGTGCTGGGGGCCCCCGTGTGCTGTGCTGGGGAGACCAGTGAGCTGGGCTGGGGAGCCCGGTGTGCTGGGCCGAGCTGCTGGGGAGCCGTGTGCACAGGCTATGCTGGGGAGCGGTGTGAAAAGGCTCTGCTGGAGAGCCAGGCGGGCTTTGCTGTGGTGTGCTGGGCTGTGCTGCTGGGGAGCCGTGTAGACAGGCTCTGCTGGTGAGCGGTGTGAAAAAGCTCTGATGGAGAGCCAGGCGGGCTGTGGTTTTGGGGGCCCCCGTGTGCTCTGCTGCGGAGCCCGGTGAGCAGGGCTGGGGAGCCCGGTGTGCTGGGCTGTGTGCTGGGGAGCCGTGTGGAAAGGCTCTGCTGGGGAGCGGTGTGAAGAGGCTTTGATGGAGAGCCAGGCTGGCTGTGGTGCTGGGTTGTCCCGTGTGCTGTGCTGGGGAGCCCGTTGAGCTGGGCTGGGGACCCCGGTGTGCTGGGCTGTGGTGCTGGGGAGCCGTGTGGATAGGCTCGACTGGGGAGCGGTTTGTACAGGCTCTGATGTAGAGCAAGGAGGGCTGTTGTGCTGGGGGCCCCCGTGTGCTTTGCTGGGGAGCCCGGTGTGCTGTTCTGTGCTGCTGGGGAGCCGTGTGGACCGGCTCTGCTGGGGACCTGTGTGAACAGGCTCTGATGGAGAGCCAGGCGGGCTGTGGTTCTGGGGGCCCCCGTGTGCTGTGCTCAGGAGCCCGTTGAGCTTGGCTGGGAAGCCCGGTGTGCTGGGCTGTGCTGCTGGGGAGCCGTGTGGACAGGCTTTGCTGAGGAGCGGTATGAAAATGCTCTGCTGGAGAGCCAGCCGGGCTGTGGTGCTGGGGGCCCCCGTGTGCTGGTCTGGGGAGCCCGGTGTGCTGGGCTGTGCTGCTGGGGAGCCATGTGGACAAGCTCTGCTGGGGAGTTGTTTCAACAGGCTCTGATTGAGAGCCAGGCGGGCTGTGGTGCTGGGGGCCCCCGTGTGCTGTGCTGGGGAGCCCGGTGTGCTGGGCTGTGGTGCTGGGGAGCCGTGTAGACAGGCTCTGCTGGGGAGCGGTGTGAAGAGGCTCTGATGGAGAGCCGGGCGGGCTGTGGTGCTGGGGGCCCCCGTGTGCTGTGCTGGGGATCCCGGTGTGCTAGGCTGTGCTTCTGGGGAGCCGTGTGGACAGGCTCTGCTGGGGAGCCAGGCGGGCATTGGTGCTGGGGGGCCCGGTGTGCTGTGCTGGGGAGCCCGGTGTGCTGGGCTGGGGAGCCCGGCATTCTGGGCTGTGCTGCTGGGGAGCCGTGTGGAAAGGCATTGCTGGGGAGTGGTTTGAAAAGGATCTGCTGGACAGCCAGGCGGGCTGTGGTGCTGGGGGGCCCCGTGTGCCGTGCTCGGGAGCCCGGTGTGCTGTGCTGGGGATCCCGGTGTGCTGGGCTGTGCTGCTGGGGAGCCGTGTGGACAGGCTCTGCTGGGGAGCCAGGCGGGCATTGGTGCTGGGGGGCCCGGTGTGCTGTGCTGGGGAGCCCTGTGAGCTGGGCTGGGGTGCCCGGTGAGCTGGGCTTTTGTGCTGGGGAGCCGTGTAGACAGGCTCTGCTGCGGACGGGTGTAAACAGGCTCTGATGGAGAGCCAGGCGGGCTGTGGTGCTGGGGGCCCCCGTGTGCTGTGCTCAGGAGCCCGTTGAGCTTTGCTGGGAAGCCCGGTGTTCTGGGCTGTGGTGCAGGGGAGCAGTGTAGACAGGCTGTGCTGTGGAGTGGTTTGAACAGGCTCTGATGCAGAGCCAGGCAGGCTGTATTGCTGGGGGGCCCCGTGTGCTGTGCTGGGGAGGCCGGTGTGCTGGGCTGTGGTGCTGGTGAGCCGTGTGGACAGGCTGTGCTGGGGAACGGTGTGAACAGGCTCTGATGGAGAGCCAGGTGGGCTGTGGTGCTGGGGGGCACCGTGTTCTGTGCTGTGGAGCCCGGTGAGCTGGGCTGGGGAGCCCGGTGTGCTGGGCTGTGCTGCTGGGGAGGCGTGTGGACAGGCTCTGCTGGGGAGTGGTTTGAACAGGCTCTGATGGAGAGCCAGGCGGGCTGTGGTGCTGGGGGCCCCCGTGTGCTGTGCTAGGGGGGCCGTTGAGTTGGGCTGGGGAGCCCAGTGTGCTGGGCAGTGGTGCTGGGGAGCCGTGTAGACAGGCTCTGCTGGGGAGCGGTGTGAACAGGCTCTGCTGGGGAGCGGTGTTAACAGGCACTGATGGAGAGCCAGGCCGGATGTGGTGCTGGGGGCCCCCGTGTGCTGTGCTGGGGAGCCCGGTGAGCTGGGCCGAGGAGCCCGGTGTGCTGGGCTGTGGTGCTGGGTAGCCGTGTGGACAGGCTCTGCTGGGGACTGGTTTGAACAGTCTCTGCTGGAGAGCCAGGCGGGCTGTGGTGCTGGGGAGCCGTGTGGACAGGCTGTGCTTGGGAGTGGTTTCAACAGGCTCTGCTGGAGAGCCAGGCAGGCTGTGGTGCTGGGGGGCCCCGTGTGCTGTGCTGGGGAGCCCTGTGAGCTGGGCTGGGGTGCCCGGTGAGCTGGGCTTTTGTGCTGGGGAGCCGTGTAGACAGGGTCTGCTGCCGACGGGTGTGAACAGGCTCTGATGGAGAGCATGGCGGGCTGCGGTGCTGGGGGCCCCCGTGCGCTGTGCTCAGGAGCCCGTTGAGCTTGGCTGGGAAGCCCTGTGTGCTGGGCTGTAGTGCTGGGGAGCAGTGTACACAGGCTCTGCTGTGGAGTGGTTTGAACACGCTCTGATGCAGAGCCAGGCAGGATGTATTGCTGGGGGGCCCCGTGTGCTGTGCTGGGGAGGCCGGTGTGCTGGGCTGTGGTGCTGGTGAGCCGTGTGGAAAGGCTGTGATGGGGAGCCGTGTGAACAGGCTCTGATGGAGAGCCAGGCGGGCTGTGGTGCTGGGGGGCACCGTGTACTGTGGTGGGGAGCCCGGTGAGCTGGGCTGCCGAGCCCGGTGTGCTGGGCTGTGCTGCTGGCGAGGCGTGTGGACCGGCTCTGCTGGGGAGCGGTGTGAACAGGATCTGATGGAGAGCCAGGTGGGCTGTGGTGCTGGGGGGCCCCCGTTTGTTGTGCTGGGGACCCCGGTGAGCTGGGCGGAGGAGCCCGGTGTGCTGGGCTGTGCTGCTGGGGAGCCGTGTGGACAGGCTCTGCTGGGGAGTGGTTTGAACAGACTCTGATGGAGAGCCAGGCGGCCTGTTGTGCTTGGGGGCCCCCTTTTCTGTGGTGGCGAGCCGGGTGAGCTGGGCTGGGGAGCCCGGTGTGCTGGGCTGTGGTGCTGGGGAGCCGTGTAGGCAGGCTCTGCTGGGGAGCGGTGTGAACAGGCTCTGCTGGGGAGCGTTGTGAACAGGCACTGATGGAGTGCCAGGCGGGTTGTGGTGCTGGGGGGCCCCTAGTGCTGTGCTGGGGGGCCAGTTGAGTTGGGCTGCGGGGCCCGGTGTGCTGGGCTGAGCTGCTGGGGTGCCGTGTGGACAGGGTCTGCTGAGAAGCGGTGTGAAAAGGCTCTGATGGAGAGCCAGGCGGGCTGTTGTGCTGGGGGTCCCCGTGTGCTGTGCTCGGAAGCCCGGTGAGCTGGGCTTCGGAGCCCGGTGTGCTCGGCTGAGCTGCTGGGGTGCCGTGTGGACAGGGTCTGCTGGGGAGCGGTGTGAACAGGCTCTGATGGAGAGCCAGGTGGGCTGTGCTGCGGTGTGCGGGGCTGCTGGCGAGCCGTGTAGACAGGCTCATCTGGGGAGCTTTGTGAACAGGCTCTGATGGAGAGCCAGGCGGGCTGTGGTGCTGGGGGCCCACGTGTGCTGTGCTGTGGAGCCCGGTGAGCTGGGCTGGGGAGCCTGGTGTGCTGGGCTGTGCATCTGGGGAGCCGTGTGGACAGGCTCTGCTGGGGAGCGGTTTCAACAGGCTCTGCTGGAGAGCAAGGCGCGCTGTGTTGCTGGGGGCCCCAGTGTGCTGTGCTGGGGAGCCCGGTGAGCTGGGATGGGGAGCCCGGTGTGCTTGGCTGTGCTGCTTGGGAGCCGTGTGGACAGGCTCTGCTTGGGAGTGGCTTGAAAAGGCTCTCCTGGAGAGCCAGGCGGGCTGTGGTGCGGGGGGCCCCCGTGTGCTGTGCTGGGGAGCCCTGTGAGCTGGGCTGGGGAGCCCGGTGTTCTAGGCTGTGGTGCTGGGGAGCCGTGTGGACAGGCTCTGCTGGGGAGCGCTGTGGACAGGCTCTGATGGAGAGCCAGACGCGCTGTGGTGCTGGGGGGCCCCGTGTTCTGTGTTGGGGAGCCCGTTGATTTGGGCTGGAGAGCCCGGTGTGCTGGGCTGTGGTGCTGGGGAGCCGTGTGGACAGGCTCTGCCTGGGAGCGGTGTGAACAGGCTCTGATGGAGAGTCAGGCGGGCTGTGGTGCTGGGGGCCCCCGTTTGCTGTGCTGGGGAGCACGGTGAGCTTGGCTGCGGAGCCCGGTTTGCTGGGCTGTGCTGCTGGTGAGCCGTGTGGACAGGCTCTTCTGGGGAGCGGTGTGAACAGGCTCTGATGGAGAGCCAGACGCGCTGTGGTGCTGGGGGCCCCCGTGTGCTGTGCTGGGGAGCCCGTTGAGCTGGGCTGGGGAGCCCGGTGTGCTGGGCTGTGGTGCTGGGGAGCAGTGTGGAAAGGCATTGCTGGGGAGTGGTTTGAAAAGGATCTGCTGGACAGCCAGGCGGGCTGTGGTGCTGGGGGGCCCGGTGTGCCGTGATCGGGAGCCCGGTGAGTTGGGCTGTGGAGCCCGGTGTGCTGGGCTGTGGTGCTGCGGAGCCTTGTGGACAGGCTCAGCTGGGGAGCGGTGTGAACAGGCTCTGATGGAGAACCAGGCGGGCTGTGGTGCTGGGGCCCCCGGTGTGCTGTGATGGGGAGCCCGTTGAGCTGGGCTGGGGAGCCCGGTGTGCAGGGCTGTGGTGCTGGGGAGCGGTGTGGACAGGCTCTGCTGAGGAGCGGTGTGGACAGGCTCTGATGGAGTGCCAGGCGGGCTGTGGTGCTGGGGGGACCCTTGTTCTGTCTTGAGGAGCCCGTTGAGCTGGGCTGGGGAGCCCGGTGTGCTGGGCTGTGGTGCTGGGGAGCCGTGTAGACAGGCTCTGCCGGGGACTGGTTTGAACAGGCTCTTCTGGAGAGCTAGGCGGGCTGTGGTGCTGGGGAGCCGTGTGGACAGGCTCTGTTGGGGAGTTGTTTGAACAGGATCTGCTGGAGAGCCAGGCAGGTTGTGGTGCTGGGGGGCCCCCTTTTCTGTGCTGGGGAGCCGGGTGAGCTGGGCTGGGGAGCCCGGTGTTCTGGGCTGTGGTGCTGGGGAGTAGTGTAGACAGGCTCTGCTGTGGAGTGGTTTGAACAGGCTCTGATGCAGAGCCAGGCAGGCTTTATTGCTGGGGGGCCCCGTGTGCTGTGCTGGGGAGGCCGGTGTGCTGGGCTCTGGTGCTGGTGAGCCGTGTAGACAGGCTCTGCTGGGGAGCGGTGTGATCAGGCTCTGATGGAAAGCCAGGCGGGCTGTGGTGCTGGGGGGCCCCGTGTGCTGTGCTGGGGAGCCCGGTGTGCTGGACTGTGGTGATGGGGAGCCGTGTAGACAGGGTCTGCTGGCGATCCATTCGGGCTGTGGTGCTGGGGGGCCCCGTGTGCTGTGCCGGGGGGCCCGGTGTGCTGGGCTGGGGAGCCCCGTGTGCTGGGCTGTGGTGCTGGGGAGCCCGGTGTCCTGGACTGTGGTGATGGGGAGCCGTGCAGACAGGCTCTGCTGCGGAGCGGTGTGAACAGGCTCTGATGGAGAGCCAGACGGGCTGTGGTGCTGGGGGGCCCCGTGTGCTGTGCCGGGGGGCCCGGTGTGCTGGGCTGGGGAGCCCCGTGTGCTGGGCTGTTGTGCTGGGGAGCCCGGTGTCCTGGACTGTGGTGATAGGGAGCCGTGTGGACAGGCTCTGCTGGGGAGCGGTGTGACCAGGCTCTGCTGGGGAGCGGTGTGAACAGGCTCTGCTGGAGAGCCAGGCGGGCTGTGGTGCTGGGGAGCCGTGTGGACAGGCTGTGCTGGGGAGAGGGTTGAGATGGCTCTGCAAGAGAGCCAGGCGAGGTGTGGTGCTGGGGGCCCCCGTATGCTGTGCTGGCAAGCCCGGTGTCCTAGGGTGTGCTGCTGGGGAGCCGTGTGTACCGGCTCTGCTCAGGAGCGGTGTGAACAGCCTCTGATGGAAAGCCAGGGGGGCTGTGGTGTTGGGGGCCCCCGTGTGCTGTGCTGGTGATGTGCTGGTGAGTCCGGTGAGCTGGGCTGGGGAGCCCGGTGTGCTGGGCTGTGCTGCTGGGGAGCCGTTTGGACAGGCTCTGCTGGGGAGCGCTGTGACCAGGCTCTGATGGAGAGCCAGGCGGGCTGTGGTGCTGGGGGGCCCCGTGTGCTGTGCTGGGGAGCCCGGTGAGCTGGGCTGGGGAGCCCGGTGTGCCGGGCTTTTGTGCTGGGGAGCCGTGTAGAAAGGCTGTGCTGTGGAGGGGTGTGAACAGGCTTTGTTGGAGAGCCAGGCAGGTTATGGTGCTGGGGGGCCCCGCGTGCTGTGCTGGGGAGCCCTGTGAGCTGGGCTGGGGAGCCCAGTGTGCTGGGCTGTGGTGCTTGGGAGCCGTGTGGACTCGCTCTGCTGGGGACTGGTTTGAACAGGCTCTGCTGGGGAGCGGAGTGAACAGGCTCTGATGGAGAGCCAGGCGGGCTGTGGTGCTGGGGAGCCCGTTGAGCTGGGCTGGGGAGCCCAGTGTGCTGGGCTGCGGTGCTGGGGAGCCGTGTAGACAGGCTTTGCTGGGGAGCGGTGTGAACAGGCTCTGCTGGAGAGCCTGGCGGGCTGTTGTGCTGGGGAGCCATGTGGACAGGGTCTGCTGGGGAATGGTTTGAACAGGCTCTGCTGGAGAGCCAGGCAGGCTGTGGTGCTGGGGGGCCCCGTGTGCTGTGGTGGGGAGCCCGGTGAGCTGGGCTGGGGAGCCCGGTGTGCTGGGCTTTTGTGCTGGGGAGCCGTGTAGACAGGCTCTGCTGCGGAGGGGTGTGAACAGGCCCTGATGGAGAGCCTGGCGGGCTGAGGTGCTGGGGGCCCCCGTGAGCTGTGCTCAGGAGCCCGGTGAG
The DNA here is from genome assembly GCA_024666655.1 of Dascyllus trimaculatus. Taxonomy (NCBI): domain Eukaryota; kingdom Metazoa; phylum Chordata; class Actinopteri; family Pomacentridae; genus Dascyllus; species Dascyllus trimaculatus. The sequence goes on from JAMOIN010001277.1 coordinate 37,171, forward strand.
CTGGGTTGGGGATCCCTGTGTGCTTTGCTGTGGTGATGGCGAGCCGTGTAGACAGGCTGTGCTGTTGAACGGTGTGAACAGGCTCTGATGGAGAGCCATACTGGCTGTGGTGCTGGGGGCCCCCGTGTGCTGTACTCGGGAGCCCAGTGAGCTGGGCTTCGGAGCCCAGTGTGCTGGGCTGTGGTGTTGGGAAGTCGTGTGGACAGGCTCTGCTGGGGAGCGGGTTGAACAGGCTCTGATGGAGAGCCAGGCGGGCTGTTGAGCTGGGTAGCCCCGTGTGCTGTGCTGGGGGGCCCCGTGTGCTGTGCTGGGGAGCCCGATGAGTTGGGCTGGGTAGCCCGGTGTGCTGGGCTATGGTGCTGGGGAGCCCGGTGTGCTGGGCTGGGGAGCCCGGTGTGCTGGGCTGTGGTGCTGGGGAGCCGTGTGGACAGACTCTGCTGGGGAGCGGTGTGAACAGGCTCTGCTGGGAAGAGGGTTGAACAGGCCCTGATGGAGAGCAAGGCGGGCTGTGGTGCTGGGGGGCCCCGTGTGCTGTGCTTGGGAGCCCGGTGTGCTGGGCTGTGGTGCTGGGGAGCCTATGGATAGGCTCTGCTGGGGAGCCGTGTGGACAGGCTCTTCTGGAGAGCCAGGCGGGCTGTGCTGCGGTGTGCTGGGCTGTGGTGCTGGGGAGCCGTGTGGACAGGCTCTACTGGGGAGCGTTGTGAAAAGGTTCTGATGGAAAGCCAGGCGGGCTGTGGTGCTGGGGAGCCCGGTGAGCAGGGCTGGGAAGCCCGGTGTGCTAGGCTGTGGTGCAGGGGAGCAGTGTGGAAAGGCTCTGCTGTGGAGTGGTTTGAACAGGCTCTGCTGGAGACCAACGCGGGCTGTGGTTTTGGGGGCCCCCGTGTGCTGCGCTGGGGAGCTCGGTGAGCTGGGCTGGGGAGCCCGGTATGCTTGGCTGTGGTGCTGGATTGCCGTGTGGACAGGCTCTGCTGGGGAGTGGTTTGAACAGGCTCTGATGGAGAGCCATGCGGGCTCATGTGCTGGGCGGCCCCGTCTGCTGTGCTGGGGAGCCCGGTGTGCTGGGCTGGGGAGGCCGGTGTGCTGGGCTGTGGTGCTGGGGAGCCCGGTGTGCTGGGCTGGGGAGCCCGGTGTGCTGGGCTGTGGTGCTGGGGAGCCGTGTGGACAGGCTCTGCTGGGGAGCGGTGTGAACAGGCTAAGATGGAGAGCCAGGCGGGCTGTGGTGCTGGGGGGCCCCGTGTGCTGTGCTGGGGAGCCCGGTGTGCTGGGCTGTTCATCTGGTGAGCCGTGTTGACAATCTCTTCTGGGGAGCGGTGTGGACAGGCTCTGATGGAGAGCCAGGTGGGCTGTGGTGCTGGGGAGCCTGTTGAGCTGGGCTGGGGAGCCCGGTGTGCTGGGCTGTGGTGCTGGGGAATCTTTTGAACAGGCTCTGCTGTGGAGAGGGTTGAACATGCTCTGATTTAGAGCCAGGCGGGCTTTGGTGCTGGGGGCCCCCGTGTGCTGTGCTGGGGAGCCCGTTTAGCTGGGCTGGGGAGCCCGGTGTGCTGGGCTGTGGTGCGTGCGAACCGTGTAGACAGGCTCTGCTGGGGAGCGGTGTGAACAGGCTCTGATGGAGAGCCAGGCGGGCTGTGGTGCTGGGGGCCCCCGTGTGCTGTGCTCGGGAGCCCGTTGAGCTGGGCTGGGGAGCCCGGTGTGCTGGGCTGTGGTGCGTGCGAACCGTGTAGACAGGCTCTGCTGGGGAGCGGTGTGAACAGGCTCTGATGGAGAGCCAGGCGGGCTGTGGTGCTGGGGGCCCCCGTGTGCTGTGCTCGGGAGCCCGTTGAGCTGGACTGGGGAGCCCGGTGTTCTGGGCTGTGGTGCTGGGGAACCGTGTAGACAGGCTCTTCTGCGGAGCTGTGTGAACAGGCTCTTATGGAGAGCCAGGCGGGCTGTGGTGCTGGGGGCCCCCGTGTGCTGTGCTGGGGGGCCCGGTAAGCTTGGCTGGCGAGCCCGGTGTGCTGGGCTGTGGTGCTGGCCAACTGTGGAGACAGGCTCTGCTGGGGGGCCCCGTGTGCTGTGTTGGGGAGCCCGTTGAGCCTGGCTGGGGAGCCCGGTGTGCTGGGCTGTGCTGCTGGGGAGCCGTGTAGACAGGCTCTGCTGGGGAGTTGTGTGAACAGGCTCTTTTGGAGAGCCAGGCGGCCTGTAGTGCTGGGGGCCCCCGTGTGCTGTGCTAGGCGGACCGGTGAGCTGGGCTGGGGAGCCCGGTGTGCTGGGCTCGGGAGCCCGGTGTGCTGGGCTGTGGTGCTTGGGAGCCGTGAGGACAGGCTCTGCTGGGGAGCGGTGTGAACAGGCTCTGATGGAGAGCCAGGCGGGCTGTGGTGCTGGGGGCCCCCGTGTGCTGTGCTCAGGAGCCCGTTGAGCTTTGCTGGGAAGCCCGGTGTTCTGGGCTGTGGTGCAGGGGAGCAGTGTAGACAGGCTGTGCTGTGGAGTGGTTTGAACAGGCTCTGATGCAGAGCCAGGCAGGCTTTATTGCTGGGGGGCCCCGTGTGCTGTGCTGGGGAGGCCGGTGTGCTGGGCTGTGGTGCTGGTGAGCCGTGTGGACAGGCTGTGCTGGGGAACGGTGTGAACAGGCTCTGATGGAGAGCCAGGTGGGCTGTGGTGCTGGGGGGCACCGTGTTCTGTGCTGTGGAGCCCGGTGAGCTGGGCTGGGGAGCCCGGTGTGCTGGGCTGTGCTGCTGGGGAGCCGTGTGGACAGGCTGTGCTTGGGAGTGGTTTGAACAGGTTCTGCTGGAGAAACAGGCGGGCTGTGGTTCTGGGGGCCCCCGTGTGCTGTGCTGGGGAGACCGGTGAGCTGGGCTGGGGAGCCCGGTGTGCTGGGCTGTGGTGATGGGGAGCCATGTAGACAGGCTCTGCTGGGGAGCGGTATGAACAGGATTTGATGGAGAGCCAGGCGGGCTATGGTTCTGGGGGGGCCCGTGTGCTGTGCTGGGGAGCCCGGTGAGCTGGGCTGGGGAGCCCGGTGTGCTGGGCTGTTTTGCAGGGGAGCTGTGTAGACAGGCTCTGCTGTGGAGGGGTGTGAAGAGGCTTTGTTGGAGAGCCAGGCGGGCTATGGTGCTGGGGGGCCCCGTGTGCTGTGCTGGGGGAGGCCTGTGAGCTGGGCTGGGGAGCCCAGTGTGCTGGGCTGTGGTGCTTGGGAGCCGTGTGGACTCGCTCTGCTGGGGAGTGGTTTGAACTGGCTCTGATGGAGAGCCATGCGGGCTGTGGTGCTGGGGGGGACCGTGTGCTGTCCTGTGGAGCCCGTTGAGCTGGGCTGGGGAGCCCAGTGTGCTGGGATGTGGTGCTGGGGAGCCGTGTGGACAGGCTCTGTTGGGGAGGGGTTTGAACAGGCTCTGATGGAGAGCTAGGCGGGCTGTGGTGCTGGGGAGCCCGGTGAGCTGGGCAGAGGAGCCCGGTTTGCTGGTCTGTGCTGCTGGGGAGCCGTGAAGACAGGGTTTGCTGGGGAGCGGTGTGAACAGGCTCTGCTGGAGAGCCTGGCGGCCTGTTGTGCTGGGGGGCCCCGTGTGCTGTGCTGGGGAGCCCGGTGAGCTGGGTTGGGGAGCCCGGTGTGCTGGGCTTTTGTGGTGGGGAGCCGTGTAGACAGGCTCTTCTGCGGAGGGGTGTGAACAGACCCTGATGGAGAGCCTGGCGGGCTGTGGTGCTGGGGGCCCCCGTGAGCTGTGCTCAGGAGCCCGGTGAGCTGGGTTGGGGATCCCTGTGTGCTTTGCTGTGGTGATGGCGAGCCGTGTAGACAGGCTGTGCTCTTGAACGGTGTGAACAGGCTCTGATGGAGAGCCAGCCGGGCTGTGGTGCTGGGGGCCCCCGTGTGCTGTACTGGGGAGCCCGGTGAGCTGGGCTGGGGAGCCCGGTGTGCTGGGCTGTGCATCTGGGGAGCCGTGTGGAAAGGCTCTGATGGGGAGCTGTTTCAACAGGCTCTGCTGGAGAGCAAGGCGCGCTGTGTTGCTGGGGGCCCCCGTGTGCTGTGCTGGGGTGCCCGGTGAGCTGGGCTGGGGAGACCGGTGTGCTGGGCTGTGCTGCTGGGGAGCCATGTGGACAGGCTCTGCTGGGGAGTGGTTTGAACAGGCTCTGATTGACAGCCAGGCGGGCTGTGTTGCTGGGGGCCCCCATGTGCTGTGCTGGGGATCCCGGTGTGCTGGGCTGTGGTGCTGGGGAGCCGTGTTGACAGGCTCTGCTGAGGAGAGTTTATTACAGGCTCTGATGGAGAGCCAGGCGGGCTGTTGTGCTGGGAGGCCCCGTGTGCTGTGCTGGTGGGGCCCGTGTGCTGTGCTGGGGGGCCCCGTGTGCTGGGCTGTGCTGCTGGGGAGCCGTGTAGACAGGCTCTGCCGGGGAGCGGTCTGAACAGGCTCTGATGGAGAGCCAGGCGGGCTGTGGCTCTGGGGGGCCCCGTGTGCTGTGCTTGGGATCCCGTTGAGCTCGGCTGGGGAGCCCGGTGTGCTGGGCTGTTGTGCTGGCGAGCGGTGTGGACAGGCTCTGCTGGGGAGTGGTTTGAAAAGTCTCTTCTGGAGAGCCAGGCAGGCTGTGATGCTGGGGGGCCCTCGTGTGCTGTGCTGGGGAGCCCGGTGAGCTGGGCTGGGGAGCTCGGTGAGCTGGGCTTTTGTGCTGGGGAGCCGTGTAGACAGGCTCTGCTGCGGAGGGGTGTGAACAGGCCCTGATGGAGAGCCAGGCGGGCTGTGGTGCTGGGGGGCCCCGTGAGCTGTGCTCAGTAGCCCGGTGAGCTGGGCTGGGGATCCCTGGGTGCTGGGCTGTGGTGATGGGGAGCAGTGTAGACAGGCTGTGCTGTTGAGCGGTGTGAACAGGCTCTGATGGAGAGCCAGCCGGGCTGTGGTGCTTGGGGCCCCCGTGTGCTGTGTTGGGGAGCCCGGTGAGCTGGGCTGTGCTGCTGGGGAGCCGCGTAGACAGGCTCTGCTGGGGAGAGGGTTGAACAGGCTCTGCTGGAGAGAAAGGCACGCTGTGTTGCTGGGGGCCCCCGTATGCTGTGCTGGGGAGCCCGGTGAGCTGGGCTGGGGAGCCCGGTGTGCTGGGCTGTGGGGCTGGGGAGCCGTGTGGACAGGCTCTTCTGGGGAGCGGTGTGAACAGGCTCTGATGGAAAGCCAGGCGGGCTGTGGTGTTGGGGGCCCCCGTGTGCTTTGCTGGGGAGCCCGGTGAGCTGGGCTGTGCTGCTGGGGAGCCGTGTAGACATGTTCGGCTGGGGAGCGGTGTGAAGAGACTATGCTGGATAGCCAGGCGGGCTGTGGGTCCGGGGGCCCTCGTGTGCTGTGCTAGGGAGCCCGGTGAGCTTGGCTGGGGAGCCCGGTGTGCTGGGCTGTGCTGCTGGGGAGCTGTGTGGACAGGCTCTGCTGGGGAGCGGTGTGAAAAGGCTCTGATGGAGAGCCAGGTGGGATGTGGTGCTGGGGGGCCCCGTGTGCTGTGCTGGGGATCCCAGTGAGCTGGGCTGTGGTGCTGGGGAGCCCGGTGTGCTGGGCTGTGCTGCTGATGAACCGTGTGCTGTGCTGGGGAGCCCGGTGAGCTGGGCTGGGGAGGCCAGTGTGCTGGGCTGTGCTGCTGGGGAGCCGTGTGGACCGGCTCTGTTGGGGAGTGGTTTGAACAGGCTCTGATGGAGAGCCAGGCGGGCTGTGGTGCTGGGGGGACCGGTGTGCTGGACTGTGGTAATGGGGAGCCCGGTAGGCTGGGCTGGGCAGCCCGGTGTGCTGGGCTGTGTTGCTGGGGAGCCGTGTAGACACGCTCTGCTTGGGAGCGGTGTGAAAAGGCTCTGATGGAAAGCCAGGCCGGCTGTGGTGTTGGGGGCCCCCGTGTGCTGTGCTTGGGTGCCCGGTGTGCTGGGCTGAGGTGTTGGGAAGCCGTATGGACAGGCTCTGCTGGGGAGCGGTGTGAACAGGCTCTGATGGAGAGCCAGGCGGGCTGTGGTGCTGGGGGCCCCCATGTGCTTTGCTGGGGAGCCCGTTCAGCTGGGCTGGGGAGCCCGGTGTTCTGGGCTGTTCTGCTGGGGAGCCGTGTGGACGGGCTCTGCTGAGGAGCCGTGTGGACAGGCTCTGCTGGGGAGTGGTTTGAACAGTCTATGCTGGAGAGCCAGGCGGGCTGTGGTGCTGTGGGGCCCTGTGTACTGTGCTGTGGAGGCCGGTGAGCTGGGCTGGGCAGCCCGGTGTGCTGGGCTGTGGTGCTGGGGAGCCATGTAGACAGGCTCTGCTGGGGAGCGGTGTGAACAGGCTCTGATGGAGAGCCAGGCGGGCTGTAGTGCTGGGGGCCCCCGTGTGCTGTGCTGGGCGGCCCGGTGAGCTGGGCTGTGGAGCCCGGTGTGCTGGGCTGTGGAGCCCGGTGTGCTGGGCTGTGGTGCTTGGGTGCCGTGTGGACAGGCTCTGCTGGGGAGCGGTGTGAACAGGCTCTGATGGAGAGCCAGGCGGGCTGTGGTGCTGTGGGGCCCCGTGTGCTGTGCTGGGGAGCCCGGTGTGCAGGGCTGTTCTGCTGGGGAGCCGTATGGACAGTCTCTCCTGGGGAATGGTTTGAACAGGCTCTGATGGATAGCCAGGCGGGCTGTGGCTTTGGGGGCCCCCGTGTGCTTTGCTGGGGAGCCCTGTGAGCTGGGCTGGGGAGCCCGGTGTGCTGGGCTGTGGTGCTGGGGACCCGTGTGGACAGGCTCTGCTGGGGAGTGGTTTCAATAGGCCCTGCAGGGTAGTGGTGTGAGCAGGCCATGATGGAGAGCCAGGCGGGATGTGGTGCTGGTGGCCCCCGTGTGCTGTGATCGGGAGCCCGGTGATCTTGGCCGGGGAGCCCGCTGTGCTAGGCTGTGCTGCTGGGGAGCCGTGTGGACAGGGACTTCTGGGGAGTGGTTTGAACAGGCTCTGCTGGGGAGCCAGGCGGGCTGTGGTGCTGGGGGGCCCCGTGAGCTGGGCTGGGGAGCCCGGTGTGCTGGGCTGGGGAGCCCGGTGTGGTGGGCTGTGGTGCTGGGGAGCCGTGTAGACAGGCTCTGCTGGGGAGCGGAGTGAACAGGCTCTTCTGGGGAGCGGTGTGAACAGTCTATGATGGAGAGCCAGGCGGGCTGTGGTGCTGGGGGCCCCAGTGTGCTGTGCTGTGGAGCCCGCTGAGCTGGGCAGTGCTGCTGGGGAGCCGTGCATACTGGTTCTTCTGTGGAGCTGTGTGAACAGGCTCTGCTGGAGAGCCAGCCAGGCTGTGGTGCTGGGGGCCCCCGTATGCTGTGCTGGGAAGTCCGGTGAGCTGGGCTGGGGAGCCCGGTGTGCTGGGCTGTGCTGCTGGGGAGCCCTGTGGACAGGCTCTGCTGGGGAGTGGTTTGAACAGGCTCTGATGGAGAGCCAGTCAGGCTGTGGTGCTTGGGGCCCCCGTGTGCTGTGCTGGGGAACCCGACGTGCTGGGCTGTGCTGCTGGGGAGCCGTGTAGACAGGCTCTGCTGTGGAGCAGTGTGAACAGGCTCTGCTGGAGAGCCAGGCGGGCTGTGGAGCTGGGGAGCCCGGTGAGCTGGGCTGGGGAGCCCTGTGAGATCGGCTTGGGAGCCCGTTGTGCTGGGCTGTGGTGCTGGGGAACCCTGTGATCTGGGCTGGGGAGCCCTGTGAGATCGGCTTGGGAGCCCGTTGTGCTGGGCTGTGGTGTTGGGGAACCCTGTGGACAGGCTCTGCTGGGGAGCGGTGTGAACAGGCTCTGCTGGAGAGCCAGGCGGCCTGTGATTCTGGGGGCCCCAGTGTCCAGTGCTGGGGAGCCCGTTTTGCTGGGATGTGGTGCTGGGGAGCCGTGTAGACATGCTCTGCTGGGGAGCGGAGTGAACAGGCTCTTCTGGGGAGCGGTGTGAACAGTCTCTGATGGAGAGCCAGGCCAGCTGTGGTGCTGGGGGCCCCCGTGTGCTGTGCTGGGGAGCCCGGTTGGCTGGGTTGGAGGCCCGGTGTGCAGGGCTGTGCTGCTGGGGAGCCGTGTGGAAAGGCTCTACTGGGGAGCGGTGTGAACATGCTCTGATGGAGCGCCAGGCGGGCTGTGGTGCTTGGCGGCCCCGTGTGCTGTGCTGGGGAGCCCGGTGAGCTGTGCTGGGGGCCCCCGTGTGCTGTGCTGGGGAGTCCGGTGAGCAGGGCTGGGGAGCCCGGTGTGCTGGGCTGTTGTGCTGGGGGCCCCCGTGTGCTGTGCTCGGGAGCCCAGTGTACTGGGATGGGGAGCCCCGTGTGCTGGGCTGTGGTGCTGGGGAGCCCGGTGTTCTGGGCTGTGGTGCTGGGGAGCCGTGTAGACAGGCTCTGCTGCGGAGTGCTGTGAACAGGCTCTGATGGAGAGCCAGGCGGGCTGTGGTGCTGTGGGCCCACGTGTGCTGTGCTGGGGAGCCCGTTGAGCTTGGCTGGGGATCCCGGTGTGTTGGGCTGGGAAGCCCGGTGTGCTGGGCTGGGGAGCCCGGTGTGCAGGGATGTGGTGCTGGGGAGCTGTGTAGACAGGCTCTGCTGGGGAGCCATTCGGGCTGTGGTGCTGGGGGGCCCCGTGTGCTGTGCTGAGGAGCCCGGTGAGCTGGGCTGGGGAGCCCGGTGTCCTGGGCTGTGCTGCTGGGGAGCCCTGTGGAAAGGCTCTGCTGGGGAGTGGCTTGAAAAGGCTCTGCTGGAGAGCCAGGCGCGCTGTGGTGCTGGGGGGCCCCGTATGCTGGGCTGGGGAGCCCGGTGTGCTGGGCTGTGCTGCTGGGGAGCCGTGTGGACAGGCTGTGCTTGGGAGTGGTTTGAACAGGTTCTGCTGGAGAAACAGGCGGGCTGTGGTTCTGGGGGCCCCGGTGTGCTGTGCTGGGGAGACCAGTGAGCTGGGCTGGGGAGCCCGGTGTGCTGGGGTGTGCTGCTGGGGAGCCGCGTGGACAGGCTCTGCTGGGGAGCGGTGTGAACAGGCTCTGCTGGAGAGCCAGGCGGGCTGTGCTGCGGTGTGCTGGGCTGTGCTGCTGGGGAGCCGTGTAGACAGGCTCTGCTGGGGAGTTGTGTGAACAGGCTCTTTTGGAGAGCCAGGCGGCCTGTAGTGCTGGGGGCCCCCGTGTGCTGTGCTAGGCGGACCGGTGAGCTGGGCTGGGGAGCCCGGTGTGCTGGGCTCGGGAGCCCGGTGTGCTGGGCTGTGGTGCTTGGGAGCCGTGAGGACAGGCTCTGCTGGGGAGCGGTGTGAACAGGCTCTGATGGAGAGCCAGGCGGGCTGTGGTGCTGGGGGCCCCCGTGTGCTGTGCTGGGGAGCCCGGTGTGCTGGGCTGTGGTGCTGGGGAGCCGTGTAGGCAGGCTCTGCTGGGGAGCGGTGTGAACAGGCTCTGCTGGGGAGCGTTGTGAACAGGCACTGATGGAGTGCCAGGCGGGTTGTGGTGCTGGGGGGCCCCTAGTGCTGTGCTGGGGGGCCAGTTGAGTTGGGCTGCGGGGCCCGGTGTGCTGGGCTGAGCTGCTGGGGTGCCGTGTGGACAGGGTCTGCTGGGAAGCGGTGTGAAAAGGCTCTGATGGAGAGCCAGGCTGGCTGTGGTGCTGGGTGGCCCCGTGTGCTGTGCTCAGAAGCCCGGTGAGTTGGGCTGCGGAGCCCGTTGTGCTGGGCTGAGCTGCGGGGGTGCCGTGTGGACAGCGTCTGCTGGGGAGCCGTGTGAACAGGCTCTGATGGAGAGCCAGGCGGGCTGTGTTGCGGTGTGCGGGGCTGCTGGGGAGCCGTGTAGACAGGCACTTCTGGGGAGCTTTGTGAACAGGCTCTGATGGAGAGCCAGGCGGGGTGTGGTGCTGGGGGCCCCCGTGTGCTGTACTGGGGAGCCCGGTGAGCTGGGCTTTTGAGCCCGGTGTGCTGGGCTGTGCTGCTGGGGAGCCGTGTGGACAGGCTCTCCTGGGGAGTGGTTTGAACAGGCTCTGATGGAGAGCCAGGTGGGCTGTGGTGCTGGGGGGCCCCGTGATCTGTGCTGGCGAGCCCGGCGTGCTGGGCTGGGGAGCCCCGTGTGCTGGGCTGTGGTGCTGGGGAGCCCGGTGTGCTGGGCTGTGCTGCTGATGAACCGTGTGCTGTGCTGGGGAGCCCGGTGAGCTGGGCTGGGGAGGCCAGTGTGCTGGGCTGTGCTGCTGGGGAGCCGTGTGGACCGGCTCTGTTGGGGAGTGGTTTGAACAGGTTCTGATGGAGAGCCAGGCGGGCTGTGGTGCTGGGGGGCCCGGTGTGCTGGACTGTGGTGCTGGGGAGCCCGGTAGGCTGGGCTGGGCAGCCCCGTGTGCTGGGCTGTGTTGCTGGGGAGCCGTGTAGACACGCTCTGCTTGGGAGCGGTGTGTAAAGGCTCTGATGGAAAGCCAGGCCGGCTGTGGTGTTGGGGGCCCCCGTGTGCTGTGCTTGGGTGCCCGGTGTGCTGGGCTGAGGTGCTGGGAAGCCGTATGGACAGGCTCTGCTGGGGAGCGGTGTGAACAGGCTCTGATGGAGAGCCAGGCGGGCTGTGGTGCTGGGGGCCCCCATGTGCTTTGCTGGGGAGCCCGTTCAGCTGGGCTGGGGAGCCCGGTGTTCTGGGCTGTTCTGCTGGGGAGCCGTGTGGACAGGCTCTGCTGAGGAGCCGTGTGGACAGGCTCTGCTGGGGAGTGGTTTGAACAGTCTCTGCTGGAGAGCCAGCCGGGCTGTGGTGCTGTGGGGCCCTGTGTACTGTGCTGTGGAGGCCGGTGAGCTGGGCTGGGCAGCCCGGTGTGCTGGGCTGTGGTGCTGGGGAGCCGTGTAGACAGGCTCTGCTGCGGAGCGGTGTGAACAAGCTCATATGGAGAGCCAGGCGGGCTGAAGTGCTGGGGGCCCCCTTGTGCTGTGCTGGGCGGCCCGGTGAGCTGGGCTGGGGAGCCCGGTGTGCTGGGCTGTGGAGCCCGGTGTGCTGGGCTGTGGTGCTTGGGTGCCGTGTGGACAGGCTCTGCTGGGGAGCGGTGTGAACAGGCTCAGATGGAGAGCCAGGCGGGCTGTGGCTTTGTGGGCCCCCGTGTGCTTTGCTGGGGAGCCCGGTGAGCTGGGCTGGGGAGCCCGGTGTGCTGGGCTGTGGTGCTGGGGACCCGTGTGGACAGGCTCTGCTGGGGAGTGGTTTCAATAGGCTCTGCAGGGTAGTGGTGTGAGCAGGCAATGATGGAGAGCCAGGCGGGATGTGGTGCTGGTGGCCCCCGTGTGCTGTGATCGGGAGCCCGGTGATCTTGGCCGGGGCCCCCGTGTGCTGTGCTAGGCTGTGCTGCTGGGGAGCCGTGTGGACAGGGACTTCTGGGGAGTGGTTTGAACAGGCTCTGCTGGGGAGCCAGGCGGGCTGTGGTGCTGGGGGGCCCCGTGTGCTGTGCTGGGGAGCCCGGTGAGCTGGGCTGGGGAGCCCGGTGTGCTGGGCTGGGGAGCCCGGTGTGGTGGGCTGTGGTGCTGGGGAGCCGTGTAGACAGGCTGTGCTGGGGAGCGGAGTGAACAGGCTCTTCTGGGGAGCTGTGTGAACAGTCTATGATGGAGAGCCAGGCGGGCTGTGGTGCTGGGGGCCCCAGTGTGCTGTGCTGTGGAGCCCGCTGAGCTGGGCAGTGCTGCTGGGGAGCCGTGCATACTGGCTCTTCTGTGGAGCTGTGTGAACAGGCTCTGCTGGAGAGCCAGCCAGGCTGTGGTGCTATGGGCCCCCGTATGCTGTGCTGGGAAGTCCGGTGAGCTGGGCTGGGGAGCCCGGTGTGCTGGGCTGTGCTGCTGGGGAGCCCTGTGGACAGGCTCTGCTGGGGAGTGGTTTGAACAGGCTCTGATGGAGAGCCAGGCGGGTTGTGGTGCTGGGGGCCCCCGTGTGCTGTGCTGGGGAACCCGGCGTGCTGGGCTGTGCTGCTGGGGAGCCGTGTAGACAGGCTCTGCTGGGGAGCAGTGTGAACAGTCTCTGCTGGGGGGCCCCGTGTGCTGTGCTGGGGAGCCCGGTGAGCTGGGCTTGGGAGCCCGGTGTTCTGGGATGTGCTGCTGGGGAGGCGTGTGGACAGGCTGTGCTGGGGAGTGATTTCAAAAGGCTCTGCTGGAGAGCAACGCGGGCTGTGGTGCTGGGGTTCCCCGTGTTCCATGCTGGGTAGCCGGTTGAGCCTGGCTGGGGAGCCCGGTGTGCTGGGCAGTGGTGCTGGGGAGGCGTGTGGACAGGCTGTGCTGGGGAGTGGTGTGTAAAGGTTCTGCTGGACAGCCAGGCAGGTTGTGGTGCTGGGGGCCCCTGTGTGCTGTGCTGGGGAGCCCGTTGAGCTTGGCTGGGGAGCCTGGTGTCCTGGGCTGTGGTGCTGGGGAGCTGTTTGAACAGGCTCTGATTTAGAGCCAGGCGGGCTGTGGTGCTGGGGAGCCGTGTGGACAGGATCTGATGGGGAGCGGTTTGAACAGGCTCTGATGGAGAGCCGGGCGGGCTGTGCTGCGGTGTGCTGGGCTGTGCTGCTGGGGAGCCGTGTAGACAGGCTCTGCCGGGGAGCGGTCTGAACAGGCTCTGATGGAGAGCCAGGCGGCTGTGGCTCTGGGGGGCCCCGTGTTCGGTGCTTGGGATCCCGTTGAGCTCGGCTGGGGAGCCCGGTGTGCTGGGCTGTTGTGCTGGGGAGCGGTGTGGAAAGGCTCTGCTGGGGAGTGGTTTGAAAAGTCTCTGCTGGAGAGCCAGGCAGGCTGTGGTGCTGGGGGGCCCTCGTGTGCTGTGCTGGGGAGCCCGGTGAGCTGGGCTGTGGAGCCCGGTGTGCTGGGCTTTTGTGCTGGGGAGCCGTGTAGACAGGCTCTGCTGCGGAGGGGTGTGAACAGGCCCTGATGGAGAGCCAGGCGGGCTGTGGTGCTGGGGGCCCCCGTGAGCTGTGCTCAGGAGCCCGGTGAGCTGGGCTGGGGAACCCTGGGTGCTGGGCTGTGGTGATGGGGAGCAGTGTAGACAGGCTGTGCTATTGAGCGGCGTGAACAGGCTCTGATGGACAGCCAGCCGGGCTGTGGTGCTTGGGGCCCCCGTGTGCTGTGCTGGGGAGCCCGGTGAGCTGGGCTGTGCTGCTGGGGAGCCATGTAGACAGGCTCTGCTGGGGAGAGGGTTGAACAGGCTCTGCTGGAGAGCAAGGCACGCTGTGTTGCTGGGGGCCCCCGTATGCTGTGCTGGGGAGCCCGGTGAGCTGGGCTGGGGAGCCCGGTGTGCTGGGCTGTGGGGCTGGGGAGCCGTGTGGACAGGCTCTTCTGGGGAGCGGTGTGAACAGGCTCTGATGGAAAGCCAGGCGGGCTGTGGTGCTGGGGGCCCCCGTGTGCTTTGCTGGGGAGCCCGGTGAGCTGGGCTGTGCTGCTGGGGGGCCGTGTAGACATGTTCGGCTGGGGAGCGGTGTGAACAGGTTCTGATGGAGAGCCAGGCGGGCTGTGGTGCTGGGGGCCCCCGTGTGCTGTGCTGGGGAGCCCGGTGTGCTGTGCTGGGGAGCCCGGTGTTCTTGGCTGTGGTGCTGGGGAGCCGTGTAGACAGGCTCTGCTGGGGAGCGTTGTAAAAAGGCTCTGCTGGAGAGCCAGGCGGGCTGTGGTGCTGTGGGCCCCCGTGTGCTGTGCTGGGGAGCCCGGTGTGCTGGGCTGTGGTGCTGGGGAGCCCGGTGTGCTGGGCTGTGGTGCTGGGGAGCTGTGTGGACAGGCTCTGCTGGGGAGCCGTATGGACAGTCTCTTCTGGGGAAATGGTTTGAACAGGCTCTGATGGAGAGCCAGGCGGGCTGTAGAGCTGGTGGCCCACATGTGCTGTGCTGGGGAGCCCGGTGTGCAGGGCTGTGCTGCTGGGGAGCTGTATGGACAGTCTCTGCTGGGGAATGGTTTGAAAAGGCTCTGATGGAGAGCCAGGCGGGCTGTGGTGCTGGGGGCCCCCGTGTGCTGTGCTGGGGAGCCCGGTGAGCTGGGCTGGGGAGCCTGGTGTGCTGGGCTGTGCTGCTGGGGAGCCGTGTGGACAGGCTCTGCTGGGGAGCCTTGTGAAGAGGCTCTGCTGGAAAGCCAGGTGGGGTGAGGTGCTGGGGGGACCCGTGGTCTGTGCTGGGGAACCCGGTGAGGTGTGCTGGGGAGCCCGGAGAGTTTGGCTGGGGAGCCCGGTGTGCTGGGCTCTTCTGCTGGGGAGCCGGGTGGACAGGCTCTGCTAGGGAGCCAGGCGGGCATTGGTGCTGGGGGGCCCCGTGTGCTGTGCTGGGGAGCCCAATGAGCTGGGCAGAGGAGCCCGGTGAGCTGGGCTGTTTTGCTGTGTAGCCGTGTAGACAGGCTCTGCTGGCGAGTGGTTTGAAAAGGCTCTGCTAGAGAGTCAGGCGGGCTGTGGTGCTGGGGGAAACGTGTGCTGTGCTGGGGAGCCCAGTGTGCTGGGCTGTGCCGCTGGGGCGCCGTGTGGACAGGCTCTGCTGGGGAGAGGGTTGAACAGGCTCTGATGGAGAGCCAAGCGGGCTGTGGTTCAGTGGAGCCCGGTGAGCTGTGCTGGGGGCCCCCGTGTGCTGTGCTGGGGAGCCGGGTGAGCAGGGCTGGGGAGCCCGGTGTGCTGGGCTGTGGTGCTGGGGAGCAGCGTGGAAAGGCTCTGCTGGGGCGCGGTGTGAACAGGCTCTGATGGAGCGCCAGGCGGGCTGTGGTGCTCTGGGGCCCCGTGTGCTGGGCTGGGGAGCCCGGTGTGCTGGGCTATGCTGCTGGGGAGCCATGTGGACAGGCTCTGCTGGGGAGTGGTTTGAACAGGCTCTGATTGAGAGCCAGGCGGGCTGTGTTGCTGGGGGCCCTCATGTGCTGTGCTGGGGATCCCGGTGTGCTGGGCTGTGGTGCTGGGGAGCCGTGTGGACAGGCTCTGCTGGGGAGTCATTCGGGCTGTTGTGCTGGGGGGCCCCGTGTTCTGTGATGGGGAGGCCTGTGAACTGGGCTGTGCTGCTGGGGAGCCGTGTGGACATGCTCTGCTCGGGAGCGGTGTGAACAGTCTCTGCTGGAGAGCCAGCCGGGCTGTGGTGCTGGGGGCCCCCGTGTGCTGTGCTGGGGAGCCCGGTGAGCTGGGCTGGGGAGCCCGGTGTGCTGGGCTGTGGTGCTGGGGAGCCGTGTCGACAGGCTCTGCTGCGGAGCGGTGTGAAAAGGCACTGATGGAGAGCCAGGAAGGCTGTGGTGCTGGGGGGCCCCGTGTGCTGTGCTGGGGAGCACGTTGAGCTGGGATGGGGAGCCCGGTGTGCTGGGCTGTGGTGCTGGGGAGCCGTGTAGACAGGCTCTGCTGGGGAGCCATTCGGGCTGTGGTGCTGGGGGGCCCCGTGTGCTGTGCTGGGGAGCCCGTTGAGCTGGGCCGGGGAGCCCAGTGTGCTGGGCTGTGGTGCTGGGGAACCGTGAAGACAGGCTCTGCTGGGGAGCGGTCTGAACAGGCTCTGATGCAGAGCCAGGCGGGCTGTGGTGCTGGGGGGCCCCGTGTGCTGTGCTGGGGAGCCCGGTGTGCTGGGCTGTGGTGCTGGGGAGCCGTGTGGACAGGCTGTGCTGGGGAGTGGTTTGAACAGGCGTTGCTGGAGAACCACGCGGGCTGTGGTGCTGGGGGCCCACGTGTGCTGTGCTGGGGGCCCCCATGTGCTGTGCTGGGGAGCCCGGAGTCCTGGGCTGTGCTGCTGGGGAGCCGTGTGGACAGGCTCTGCTGGGGAGTGTTTTGAACAGGCTCTGCTGGAGACCCAGGCGGGCTGTGTTGCTGGGGGCCCTCGTGTGCTGTGCTGGGGGCCCCCATGTGCTGTGCTGGGGGCCCCCGTGTGCTGTGCTGGGGAGCCCAGTGAGCTGGGTTTCGGAGCCCAGTGTGCTGGGCTGTGGTGCTGTGAAGCCGTGTGGACAGGCTCTGCTGGGGAGAGGGTTGAACAGGCTCTGATGGAGAGTCAGGCGGGCTGTGGTGCTGCGGGGCCCCGTGTGCTATGATGCGGAGCCCGGTGAGATCGGCTATGGAGACCGGTGTGCTGGGCTGTGCTGCTGGGGAGCCGTGTGAACAGGCTCTGCTGGGGAGCGATGTGAAGAGGCTCTGCTGGATAGCCAGGCGGGCTGTGGTGCCGGGTGCCCTCGTGTGCTGTGCTGGGGAGCTCAGTGAGCTGGGCTGTGGTGCTGGGGAGCCGTGTAGACAAGCTCTGCTGGGGAGCGGAGTGAACAGGCTCTGCTGCGGAGCGGTGTGAACAGTCTCTGATGGAGAGCCATGCGGGCTGTGGTGCTGGAGGCCCCCGTGTGCTGTGCTGGGGTGCCCGGTTAGCTGGGCTGGGGAGCCCGGTGTCCTATGGTGTGCTGCTGTGGAGCCTTGTGGAAAGGCTCTGCTGAGGATCGGTGTGAACAGGCTCTGATGGAAAGCCATGCGGGCCGTGGTGTTGGGGGCCCCCGTGTGCTGTGCTGGGGAGCTCGGTGAGCTGGGTTGGGGAGCCCGGTGTGCTCGGCTGTGGTGCTGGGGAGCCCGGTGTGCTGGGCTTTGGTGATGGGGAGCCGTGTAGATAGGCTCTGCTGGGGAGCCATTCGGGCTGTGGTGCTGGGGGGCCCCGTGTGCTGTGCTGGGGAGCCCGGTGAGCTGGGCTGGGGAGCCCGGTGTCCTGGGCTGTGGTGCTGGGGGGCCCCGTGTGCTGTGCTGGGGAGCCCGGTGAGCTGGGCTGGGGAGCCCGGTGTCCTGGGCTGTGGTGCTGGGGGCCCACGTGTGCTGTGCTGGGGGCCCCCATGTGCTGTGCTGGGGAGCCCGGTGTGCTGGGCTGTGCTGCTGGGGAGCTGTGTGGACAGGCTGTGCTTGGGAGTGGTTTGAACAGGTTCTGCTGGAGAAACAGGCGGGCTGTGGTTCTGGGGGCCCCCGTGTGCTGTGCTGGGGAGACCGGTGAGCTGGGCTGGGGAGCCCGGTGTGCTGGGCTGTGCTGCTGGGGAGCCGCGTGGACAGGCTCTGCTGGGGAGCGGTGTGAACAGGCTCTGCTGGAGAGCCAGGCGGGCTGTGCTGCGGTGTGCTGGGCTGTGCTGCTGGAAAGCCGTGTAGACAGGCTCTGCTGGGGAGCGGTTTGAACAAGCTCTGCTGGAGAGCAAGGCGCGCTGTGTTGCTGGTGGCCCCCGTGTGATGTGCTGGGGAGACCGGTGAGCTGGGCTGTGCTGCTGGGGAGCCGTGTAGACATGTTCGGCTGGGGAGCGGTGTGAACAGGCTCTGATGGAGAGCCAGGCGGGCTGTGGTGCTGGGGCCCCCGTGTGCTGTGCTGGGGAGCCCGGTGAGCTTGGCTGGGGAGCCCGGTGTGCTGGGCTGTGGTGCTGGGGAGCCGTGTAGACAGGCTCTGCTGGGGAGCGTTGTAAACAGGCTATGCTGGAGAGCCAGGCGGGCTGTGGTGCTGTGGGCCTCCGTGTGCTGTGCTTGGGAGCCCGGTGTGCTGGGCTGTGGTGCTGGGGAGCCGTGTGGACAGGCTCTGCTGGAAAGCCAGGCGGGCTGTTCTGCGGTGTGCTAGGCTGTGCTTCTGCAGAGCCGTGTAGACAGGCTCTGCTCGGGAGCCATTCGGGCTGTGGTGCTGGGGGGCCCCGTCTGCTGTGCTGGGGAGCCCAGTGTGCTGGGCTGAGCTTCTGGGGTGCCGTGTGTAGAGGGTCTGCTGGGAAGCGGTGTGAAAAGGCTCTGATGGAGAGCCAGGCGGGCTGTGGTGCTGGGGGGCCCCATTGTGCTGTGCTCGGTATCCCGGTTAGCTGGGCTGCGGGGCCCGGTGTGCTGGGCTGAGCTGCTGGGGTGCCGTGTGGACAGGGTCTGCTGGGAAGCGGTGTTCACAGGCTCTGATGGAGAGCCGGGCGGGCTGTGGTGCTGGGGGCCCCCGTGTGCTGTGCTCGGTAGCCCGGTGAGCTGGGATGGGGAGCCCGGAATGCTGGGCTGAGCTGCTGGGGTGCCGTGTGGACAGGGTCTGCTGGGAAGCGGTGTGAAAAGGCTCTGATGGAGAGCCAGGCGGGCTGTGGTGCTGGGTGGCCCCGTGTGCTGTGCTCAGAAGCCCGGTGAGCTGGGCTGCGGAGCCCGGTGTGCTGGGCTGAGCTGCTGGGGTGCCGTGTGGACAGCGTCTGCTGGGGAGCCGTGTGAACAGGCTCTGATGGAGAGCCAGGTGGGCTGTGCTGCTGGGGGCCCCCATGTGCTGTGCTGGGGATCCCGGTGTGCTGGGCTGTGGTGCTGGGGAGCCGTGTGGACAGGCTCTGCTGAGGAGAGTTTATTACAGGCTCTGATGGAGAGCCAGGCGGGCTGTTGTGCTGGGAGGCCCCGTATGCTGTGCTGGGGGGGCCCGTGTGCTGTGCTGGGGAGCCCCGTGTGCTGTGCTTGGGAGCCCGGTATACTGGGCTGGGGAGCCCGGTGTGCTGGGCTGTGCTGCTTGGGAGCCGTGAGGAAGGGCTCTGTTGGGGAGCGGTGTGAACAGGCTCTGATGGAGAGCCAGGAAAGCTGTGATGCTGGGGGGCCCCGTGTGCTATGCTGGGGAGCCCGTTGATTTGGGCTGGGGAGCCCGGTGTGCTGGGTTGTGCTGCTGGGGAGCCGTGTGGACAGGCTCTGCTGGCGAGTGGTTTGAACAGGCTCTGCTGGGGAGCCATTCGGGCTGTGGTGCTGGGGGGCCCCGTCTGCTGTGCTGGGGAGCCCGGTGTGCTGGGCTGGGGAGCCCCGCGTGCTCGGCTGTGGCTCTGGGGAGCCCGGTGTGCTGGGCTTTGGTGATGGGGAGCCGTGAAGACAGGCTCTGCTGCGGAGCGGTGTGAACAGGCTCTGATGGAGAGCCAGGCGGGCTGTGGTGCTGGGGGCCCCCGTGTCCTGTGCTCGGTTGCCCGGTGTGCTGGGCTGCGGAGTCCAGTGTGCTGGGCTGAGCTGCTGGCGTGCCGTGTGGAGAGGGTCTGCTGGGAAGCGGTGGGAACAGGCTCTGATTGAGAGCCAGGCGGGCTGTGCTGCGGTGTGCGGGGCTGCAGGGGAGCCGTGTAGACAGGCTCTTCTGGGGAGCTTTGTGAACAGGCTCTGATGGAGATCCAGGCGGGCTATGGTGCTGGGGGCCCACGTGTGCTGTGCTGGGGAGCCCGGTGAGCTGGGCTGGGGAGCCCTTTGTGCTGGGCTGTGCATCTGGGGAGCCGTGTGGACAGGATCTGCTGGGGAGCGGTTTCAACAGGCTCTGCTGGAGAGCAAGGCGCGCTGTGTTGCTGGGGGCCCCTGTGTGCTGTGCTGGGGAGGCCGGTGAGCTGGGCTGGGGAGCCCGGTGTGCTGGGCTGTGATGCTTGGGAGCCGTGTGGACAGGCTCTGCTGGGGAGTGGTTTGAACAGGCTCTCTTGGGTACTGGTTTGAACAGGCTCTGCTGGGGAGCCAGGCGGGCTGTGGTGATGGGGGGCCCCGTGTGCTGTGCTGGGGAGCCCGGTTAGCTGGGCTTGGGAGCCCGGTGTTCAGGGCTGTGCTGCTGGGGAGCCGTATGGACAGTCCCTGATAGGGATTGGTTTGAACAGGCTCTGATGGAGAGCCAAGCGGGCTGTGGTGCTGGGGGGCCCCGTGTGCTGTGCTGGGGAGCCCGGTTAGCTGGGCTGGGGAGCCCGGTGTTCAGGGCTGTGCTGCTGGGGAGGCGAGTGGACAGGCTGTGCTGGGGAGTGGTTTGAACAGGCTCTGCTGGAGAGCCAGGCGGGCTGTGGTGCTGGGGGCCCCCGTGTGCTGTGCTGGAAAGCCCGGTGTCCTAGGGTGTGCTGCTGGGGAGCCGTGTGCACCGGATCTGCTGTGGAGCGGTGTGAACAGGCTCTGATGGAAAGCCAGGCGGGCTGTGGTATTGGGGGCCCCCGTGTGCTGTGCTGGTGAGCCCGGTGAGCTTGGCTGGGGAGCCCGGTGTTCTGGGCTGAGCTGCTGGGGAGGCATTTGGACAGGCTGTGGTGGGGAGTGATTTGAACAGGCTCTTCTGGAGAGCAACGTGGGCTGTGGTGCTGGGGGCCCCCGTGTGCTGTGCTGGGGAGCCCGGTGTGCTGGGCTGTGCTGCTGGTGAGCCGTGTGGACAGGCTCTGCTGGCGAGTGTTGTGAACAGGCTCTGCTGGAGAGCCAGGCGCGCTGTGTTGCTGGGGGCCCCCGTGTGCTGTGCTAGGGAGCCCGGTGAGCAGGGCTGGGGAGCCCGGTGTGCTGTGCTGTGGTGCTGGGGGGCCCCATGTGCTGTGCTGCTAAGCCCGGTGAGATCCGCTGTGGAGCCTGGTGTGCTGGGCTGTGGTGCTGGGGAGCAGTGTGGAAAGGCTCTGCTGGGGAGCGGTGTGAAGAGGCTCTGCTGGAAAGCCAGGTGGGCTGAGGTGCTGGGGGGCCCCGTGTGCTGTGCTGGGGAGCCCGGTGAGCTGGGGTTGGGAGGCCAGTGTGCTGGGCTGTGCTGCTGGGGAGCCGTGTCGACCGGCTCTGCTTGGGAATGGTTTGAACAGGCTCTGCTGGAGAGCCAGGCGGGCCGTGGTGCTGGGGGCCCCCGTGTGCTGTGCTGGGGAACCCGGTGTGCTGTTCTGTGCTGCTGGGGAGCCGTGTTGACCGGGTCGGCTGGGGAGCGGTGTGAACAGGCTCTGCTGGAGAGCCAGGCGGGCTGTGCTGCGGTGTGCTGGGCTGTGCTGCTGGGGAGCCGTGTAGACAGGCTCTGCTGGTGAGCGGTGTGAAAAGGCTCTGATGGAGAGCCAGGCGGCCTGTGGTGCTGGGGGCCCCCGTGTGCTGTGCTGCGGAGCCCGGTGAGCAGGGCTGTGGAGCCCGGTGTGCTGGGCTGTGTGCTGGGGAGCCGTGTGGAAAGGCTCTACTGGGGAGCGGTGTGAAGAGGCTTTGATGGAGAGCCAGGCTGGCTGTGGTGCTGGGTTGTCCCGTGTGCTGTGCTGGGGAGCCCGTTGAGCTGGGCTGGGCAGCCCGGTGTGCTGGTCTGTGGTGCTGGGGAGCCGTGTGGATAGGCTCGACTGGGGAGCGGTTTGAACAGGCTCTGATGTAGAGCAAGGAGGGCTGTTGTGCTGGGGGCCCCCGTGTGCTTTGCTGGGGAACCCGGTGTGCTGGGCTGTGCTGCTGGGGAGCGGTGTGAACAGGCTCTGCTGGGGAGCGGTGTGAACAGGCACTGATGGAGAGCCAGGCGGGTTGTGGTGCTGGGGGGCCCCGTGTGCCGTGCTCGGGAGCCCGGTGAACTGGTCTGTTGAGCCCGGTGTGCTGGGCTTTTCTGCTGGGGAGCCGTGTGGACAGGCTCTTCTGGGGAGCGGTGTGGACAGGCTCTGCTGGACAGCCAGGGGGGCTGTGGTGATGGGGTGCCCGGTGTGCTGTGCTGGGGAGCCCGTTAAGCTGGGCTGGGGAGCCCGGTGTGCTGGGCTGTTGTGCTGGGGAGCCGTGTGGACAGGCTCTGCTGGAGAGCCAGGCGGGCTGTGGTGCTGGGGGGCCCCGTGTGCTGTGCTGGGGAGCCCGGTGTGCTGGGCTGTGGTGCTGGGGAGCCGTGTAGACGGGCTCTGCTGGGGAGCGGTGTGAACAGGCTCTGATGGATAGCAAGGCGGGCTGTGATGCTGGGGGGCCCCGTGTGCTGTGCTGGAGAGCCAGGTGAGCTGGGCTGGGGAGCCCGGTAAGCTGGGCTGTGGTGCTGGGGAGCCGTGTAGACAGGTTCTGCTGCGGAGCGGTGTGAACAGGCTCTGATGGAGAGCCAGGCGTGCTGTGGTGCTGGGGGGCCCCTTGTGCTGTGCTGGGGGGCCCGGTGAGTTGCGCTGGGGAGCCCGGTGTGCTTGGCTGAGCTTCTGGGGTGCCGTGTGGACAGGGTCTGCTGGGAAGCGGTGTGAAAAGGCTCTGATGGAGAGCCAGTTGGGCTGTGGCGCTGGGGGGCCCCCGTGTGGTGTGCTCGGTAGCCCGGTGAGCTGGGCTGCGGGTCCCGGTGTTCTGGGCTGAGCTCCTGGGGTGCCGTGTGGTCAGGGTCTGCTGGGAAGCGGTGTGAAAAGGCTCTGATGGAGAGCCAGTTGGGCTGTGGCGCTGGGTGGCCTCCGTGTGCTGTGCTCGGTAGCCCGGTGAGATGGGCTGCGGGGCCCGGTGTGCTGGGCTGTGGTGCTGGGGAGCCGTGTAGACAGGCTCTGCTGGTCAGCGGTGTGAACAGGCTCTGATGGAGAGCCAGGCGGGCTGTGGTGCTGGGGGCCCTGGTGTGCTGTGATGGGAAGCCCGGTGAGCTGGGCTGGGGAGCCCGGTGTGCAGGGCTGTGGTGCTGGGGCGCCGTGTGGACAGGCTCTGCTGAGGAGCGGTGTGGACAGGCTCTGATGGAGAGCCAGGCGGGCTGTGGTGCTGGGGGGCCCCTTGTTCTGTGTTGAGGAGCCCGTTGAGCTGGCCTGGGGAGCCCGGTGTGCTGGGCTGTGGTGCTGGGGAGCCGTGTGGACAGGCTCTGCTGGGGAGTGGTTTGAACAGGCTCTGCCGGAGAGCCAGGCGGGCTGTGATGCTGGGTGCCCCCGTGTGCTGGGCTGGGGAGCCCGGTGAGCTGGGCTGGAGAGCCCGGTGTGCTGGACTGTGGTGCTGGGGAGCCGTGTGGACAGGCTCTACTGGTGAGCGTTGTGAAAAGGTTCTGATGGAAAGCCAGGGGGCCTGTGGTGCTGGGGGGCCCCGTGTGCTGTGCTGGGGAGCCCGGTGAGCTGTGCTGCGGGCCCCCGTGTGCTCTGCTGGGGAGCACGGTTAGCTGGGCCGAGGAGCCCGGTGTGCTGGGCTGTGGTGCTGGGGAGTAGTGTGGAAAGGCTCTGCTGGGGACTGGTTTGAACAGGCCCTGCTGGAGAGCCAGGCGGGCTGTGGTGCTGGGGGGCCCCGTGTGCTGTGCTGGGGAGCCCTGTGAGCTGGGCTGGGGAGCCCGGAGTGCTGGGCTTTTGTGCATCGGAGCCGTGTAGACAGGCTCTGCTGCGGACGGGTGTGAACAGGCTCTGATGGAGAGCAGGCGGGTTGTGGTGCTGGGGGCCCCCGTGTGCTGTGCTCAGGAGCCCGTTGAGCTTGGCTGGGAAGCCCGGTGTGCTGGGCTGTGGTGCTGGGGAGCAGTGTAGACAGGCTCTGCTGTGGAGTGGTTTGAACAGGCTCTGATGCAGTGCCAGGCAGGCTGTATTGCTGGGGGGCCCCGTGTGCTGTGCTGGGGAGGCCGGTGTGCTGGGCTGTGGTGCTGGTGAGCCGTGCGGACAGGCTGTGCTGTGGAGCGGTGTGAACAGGCTCTGATGGAGAGCCAGGCGGGCTGTGGTGTTGGGGGGCACCGTGTTCTGTGCTGGGGAGCCCGGTGAGCTGGGCTGGGGAGCCCGGTGTGGTGGGCTGTGCTGCTTGGGAGGCGTGTGGACAGGCTCTGCATGGGAGTGGTTTGAACAGGCTCTGATGGAGAGCCAGGCGGGCTGTTGTGCTGGGGGGCCCCGTGTTCTGTGCTGGGGAGCCTGGTGAGCTGGGCTGGGGAGCCCGGTGTGCTGGGCTGGGGAGCCCGGTGTGCTGGGCTGTTCTGCTGGGGAGCCGTGTGGACAGGCTCTTCTGGGGAGCGGTGTGGACAGGCACTGCTGGACAGCCAGGCGGGCTGTGGTGCTGGGGGGCCCCGTGTGCCGTGCTCGGGAGCCCGGTGAGCTGGGCTGGGGAGCCCGGTGTGCTGGGCTGTGGTGCTGGGGAGCCTTGTGGACAGGCTCTGCTGGGGAGCGGTCTGAAAAGGCTCTGATGGAGAGCCAGGTGGGCTGTTGTGCTGGGGGCCCCGGTGTGCTGTGATGGGGAGCCCGGTGAGCTGGGCTGGGGAGCCCGGTGTGCAGGGCTGTGGTGCTGGGGTGCCGTGTGGACAGGCTCTGCTGAGGAGCGGTGTGGACAGGCTCTGATGGAGAGCCAGGCGGGCTGTGGTGCTGGGGGGCCCCTTGTTCTGTGCTGAGGAGCCCGTTGAGCTGGCCTGGGGAGCCCGGTCTGCTGGGCTGTTGTGCTGGGGAGCCGAGTGGAAAGGCTCTGCTGGGGAGTGGTTTGAACAGGTTCTGCCGGAGAGCCAGGCGGGCTGTGGTGCTGGGTGCCCCCGTGTGCTGTTCTGGGGAGCCCGGTGAGCTTGGCTGGGAGCCCGGTGTGCTGGGCTGTGGTGCTGGGGAGCCGTGTGGACAGGCTCTACTGGGGAGCGTTGTGAAAAGATTCTGATGGAAAGCCAGGCGGGCTGTGGTGCTGGGGGGCCCCGTGTGCTGGGCTGGGGAGCCCGGTGTGCTGGGCTGTGCTGCTGGGGAGCCATGTGGACAAGCTCTGCTGGGGAGTTGTTTCAACAGGCTCTGCTGGAGAGCCAGGTGGGCTGTGGTGCTGAGGGGCCCCGTGTGCGCTGCTGGGGAGCCCGGTGTGCCGGGCTGTGGTGCTGGGGAGCCGTGTAGACGGGCTCTGCTGGGAAGCGGTGTTAACAGGCTCTGATGGAGAGCAAGGCGGACTGTGAAGCTTTGGGG
Source organism: Dascyllus trimaculatus (assembly GCA_024666655.1). Lineage (NCBI taxonomy): Eukaryota > Metazoa > Chordata > Actinopteri > Pomacentridae > Dascyllus > Dascyllus trimaculatus. Next base: position 61,399 of record JAMOIN010001277.1, read on the forward strand.
CCCCGTGTGCTGTGCTGGAGAGCCAGTTGAGCTGGGCTGGTGAGCCCGGTGAGCTGGGCTGTGGTACTGGGGAGCCGTGTAGACAGGCTCTTCTGCGGAGCGGTGTAAACAGGCTCTGATGGAGAGTCAGGCGGGCTGTGGTGCTGGGGGGCCCCTTGAGCTGTGCTGGGGGGCCCGGTGAGCTGCGCTGGGGAGCCCGGTGTGCTTGGCTGAGCTGCTTGGGTGCCGTGTGGACAGGGTCTGCTGGGAAGCGGTGTGAAAAGGCTCTGATGGAGAGCCAGGCATGCTGTGGTGCTGGGGGGCCCCATGTGCTGTGCTCGGAAGCCCGGTGAGCTGGGCTGCGGAGCCCGGTGTGCTGGGCTGAGCTGCTGGGGTGCCGTGTGGACAGGCTCTTCTTGGGAGCGGTGTGAACAGGCTCTGATGGAGAGCCAGGTGGGCTGTGGTGCTGGGGGCCCCCGTGTGCTGTGCTGGGGAGCCCGGTGAGCAGGGCTGGGGAGCCCGGTGTGCTGGGCTGTGCTGCTAGGGAGCCGTGTGGACAGGCTTTGCTGAGGAGCGGTTTGAAAATGCTCTGCTGGAGAGCCAGGCGGGCTGTGGTGCTGGGGGCCCCCGTGTGCTGGGCTGGGGAGCCCGGTGTGCTGGGCTGTGCTGCTGGGGAGCCATGTGGACAAGCTCTGCTGGGGAGTTGTTTCAACAGGCTCTGATTGAGAGCCAGGCGGTCTGTGTTGCTGGGGGCCCCCGTGTGCTGTGCTGGGGAGCCCGGTGTGCTGGGCTGTGGTGCTGGGGAGCCGTGTAGACAGGCTCTGCTGGGGAGCAGTTTGAAGAGGCTCTGATGGAGAGCCGGGCGGGCTGTGGTGCTGGCGGCCCCCGTGTGCTGTGCTGGGGATCCCGGTGTGCTCGGCTGTGCTGCTGGGGAGCCGTGTGGACAGGCTCTGCTGGGGAGCCAGGCGGGCATTGGTGCTGGGTGGCCCGGTGTGCTGTGCTGGGGAGCCCGGTGTGCTTGGCTGTGGTGCTGGGGAGCCGTGTAGACAGGCTCTGCTGAGGAGCGGTGTGGACAGGCTCTGATGGAGAGCCAGGCGGGCTGTGGTGCTGGGGGGACCCTTGTTCTTTCTTAAGGAGCCCTTTGAGCTGGGCTGAGGAGCCCGGTGTGCTGGGCTGTGGTGCTGGGGAGCCGTGTGGACAGGCTCTGCTGAGGAGCGGTGTGGACAGGCTCTGATGGAGAGCCAGGCGGGATGTGGTGCTGGGGGGACACTTTTTCTGTCTTGAGGAGCCCTTTGAGCTGGGCTGGTTAGCCCGGTGTGCTAGGCTGTGGTGCGGGGGAGCCGTGTAGACAGGCTCTGCCGGGGACTGGTTTGAACAGGCTCTGCTGGAGAGCCAGGCGGGCTGTGGTGCTCGGGAGCCGTTTGGACAGGCTCTGCTGGGGAGTGGTTTGAACAGGATCTGCTGGAGAGCCAGGCAGGCTGTGGTGCTGGGGGGCCCCGTGTGCTGTGCTGGGGAGCCCTGTGAGCTGGGCTGGGGAGCCCGGTGAGCTGGGCTTTTGTGCTGGGGAGCCGTGTAGACAGGCTCTGCTGCGGACGGGTTTAAACAGGCTCTGATGGAGAGCCAGGCGGGCTGTGGTGCTGGGGGCCCCCGTGTGCTGTGCTCAGGAGCCCGTGGAGCTTTGCTGGGAAGCCCGGTGTCCTGGGCTGTGGTGCAGGGGAGCAGTGTAGACAGGCTCTGCTGTGGAGTGGTTTGAACAGGCTCTGATTCAGAGCTAGGCAGGCTGTATTGCTGGGGAGGCCGGTGTGCTGGGCTGTGGTGCTGGTGAGCCGTGTGGACAGGCTGTGCCTGGGAACGGTGTGAACAGGCTCTGATGGAGAGCCAGGTGGGCTGTGGTGCTGGGGGGCACCGTGTTCTGTGCTGTGGAGCCCGGTGAGCTGGGCTGGGGAGCCCGGTGTGCTGGGCTGTGCTGCTGGGGAGGCGTGTGGACCGGCTCTGCTGGGGAGCGGTGTGAACAGGTTCTGATGGAGAGCCAGGTGGGCTGTGGGGGGCCCCCGTGTGCTTTGCTGGGGACCCCGGTGAGCTGGTCGGAGGAGCCCGGTGTGCTGGGCTGTCCTGCTGGGGAGCCGTGTGGACAGGCTCTGCATGGGAGTGGTTTGAAAAGGCTCTGATGGAGAGCCAGGCGGGCTGTTGTGCTGGCGGGCCCCGTGTTCTGTGCTGGGGAGCCGGGTGAG
>JAMOIN010001490.1:0-63412 GCA_024666655.1 Dascyllus trimaculatus
GTGGTATCCTTTACAATGTGTTTCTCATTCACACAGAGCTGCCATGCAAGGCGCTAATCTACCATTGGGAGCAAATTCGGGTTCAGTGTCTTGCCCAAGGACACTTCGGCATGCGGAGGGGTCGGGGATCGAACCATCAACCTTGCGATCAGTGGACAACCCGCGCTACAACCTGAGCCACAGCTGCCCGCCCGGTTATTGAAAGTTAGACATCATACATACAGTGTGTTAAATATGAAGTCACTTACTGAGATGTAGTTTTACAGAGTTATGTGATGGACTAATGGTGCCTACAAATGGGGTCATGTTTTCCAAGTTCATGACAAGAGTGCTGAATGCCCCCATTTTCTTGTATTCACAACCAGAGTGCAGGGTTTCTGATAGTTTCAGAAATGGCGGAGGCTACGAGGTCCTTTTGATGGATAGTAAATCTACTATAGTTGCGTCGTATAAAGTTCATCATCATAGTTTCTCAGGAAAATGTTGATATTTCCAGCAGTCCCATCTTTTGTATTATGCCTCTGCATTTCCGTAGCCTTCAGACAAACAAAAGGGTCCATGTTGACGTTGCCTAGCAGCAATGTTCTCACAGTTTGCATCCAGTGTTACCACGTGAATGCCAAACTGTTGGCATGCCTGACCTCACACATAATCACACACTTCACGTTCCATTTCAAGGCGACATACTCCCTGCTTTCTGAAAGCTTGCGTTTTCCTGATCCCTCTGATTTGGTTTTAATGAAAAAAGTCAAAGATGTGTTTCGATCAAACCCTGGAGTGAAGGGAAGTACAGCGATGTCCCAGACAGACGAACTCATCATGGTGGAACTTCATTTTTGTTCTCATTCATTTGTCTGACACATACAGATGCTAAGATTGGGTACTGATTGAGCCGTTAAATGCTCCATTTAACATCCATTTGTTGGGTTTTAGGCCATTACGCTTGTGCAGTTTTCATTTTCACACCAAGCATTTGCAGAACAGAAAGTGCACTGGCTGTTTTTAATAAGAAGCCACTTCCAACAAAGAAACCAAGACAGGCCAAGTGTAAACTGGAGTATGCAGAGTATACTGGGACAGAGTAAACTATTTGCTGTGAATAAGTGTTGAGGGGCAACTCCATAGAGCATGCCAAAACCGATTATCTACCGAGAAGTTAATCACAAGATTTGCACAATATGACGTTTTATATGCCTGCAGAGAGATGGAAAGCACTGGGTGACTTGTTTGGAGAGGTAGCATTTACCAGCCTCAGGGAATCTACCTCCAGAATTATAAATTTACATTCCAAAAAGCATCTTTATTGTAAAAGCTTCTTTAAGCCTCTTAGAAATGAAGCTCCTTATTCTGAAAGGTATAAATTTAATTGATATGCAGCTTATGCATTGCAGAGAATTTAGAGTTGATTGGAGAGCAGAGGCCAGTAAGCATAGATCATTTGTGGTTGGAGAGAAAAGTGATGGTAGAGAAGATTGAAAGGCAAAAAGCAGCAGATGCAAGTGGGAAGATTCGTGAGGCTGAGCAAGGTCAGTGGGTAAATTGGGAAAGTGCAGAAAAGTAACTGCTGGGGTGAAGCAGCAGGATTAGATTCAAACTGATGTGAGAAAACGTGAGGACTGCATGCTCCCGTTTAGGAATAGCTTAGAGAATTTCATTTTATGTCTGTGCCTGCAGCTTCTAAAATCATGTTCTGAAACTTTCATGATCATCAAGTTTGGCAAAATACTAATTCTCTTTATTTTGATGTGATGAATTGTCAGAACACAATTAAAAATGAAAATTCCAGACTGATTTTGTAGTTGGCAGTGGATAGATGATATGATTAGAGTTAAATTACAGCTAGATGTGGTGAACTACTAAACATGGGATGTATGGTGACCATTCACAGAGTGGATGTGCCACAGAATGCATCTTTTTACTGGCCACACTTGCAGTGCACATGTGACATGTAGTTATATGGACACTTTGACCCACTTCTGTATAAAGCAGCTGCTCACACCTCACTTAAATATAAATAGAAGACTGGTATATTTTTCCATTTTCAACAGATCTGCATGGCACCACATAATGCACTGCTATTCCTGGGAGTATAGCCACTTTCACTGATTATATTGAAAGCAAAGTGTCGCAGCAGTCACTCTGAAAAGTCCAAACACATTACATACTCAGTGTTGCCACATCCATGCTACTGGTTGGGCTTGGCTCCGTTTACCAGGTATATAATGCTTACCATACGTGACAGTTTAGTTTAATGCCATGCTAACATTTGCAAGTTAGCAATAAACACAACATGCAACTGATGCAGGTAGAGGGAAAAAGTACATTCAGGGAGTCAAAAACAGTAGTTTTCATCCTCTAGGGGCTCTGAATGCCTGTCCAAAATGAAATGGAAATTCATCTGATAATTGGTGGTGAGCCAAATCATCTCCATTTTCATCCCCAAAGCTTCATCGCTAGCAGCATGGCTCTGCATCCTTTTTCAGAAATGAGGTGTGACCAGGCCATGTGTCTCCTTGTTCCTAAGTGGCAATTTTGCAGGCTTCAGTGTGTCCTGTTGAAAAGAGTGTAGATGTGATGAAAACGTTATAAAAATAACCAATGTCATTAAAGGGTACTTAGTTCTACAGTAAAACGGGCACTCTGTAAGAGCTTTGATCCTTCTACCATGTGTGAATGTTAGAGAATAGGACACTGTCTGAAAACTAAACACTTTAACCCTAAAGTTTCAGCTTCAATTACAAAAGTTTCAGTTAGAAAAAAACAAAGGTTTATAACAATTTGAATATCTAAGAACACTTTACCCAGAAAAGTTGCAACGATTTAGAAAATAGTGAAAAGTACTTTCCATCTCCTTCAAACAATAAAACCTACAATAAATAAAATACAAGAATGTATGATGTCAATATGGATGTATTGCCGTTTTTGCTGGAAACAGTCTATAAAGGCCACCATTTCTCAGTTCTGCATCAAAACGACAAACTTTACGCAACGCTTCAAACTTTCAAGGCCTCCGAATGGAAAACGGTATCCGATGACATTGTTCCAGGCAAGGTTTGTTTACAGGCGCTGTTAATTCAAAGGATGATTTTGACTATGCGTACGAGTCTTTTTCCTATTCAAACGTTACATTTTATTCTGAGACTTAAATGTATTGACTCATTCGTTTTTTAAAAAAATACGTTGGAACAGATGAATGAAATTGATATCCGTTTACAAAACATCCATAAGGAACCTTTGAGCCACGTAAGCTTGCTGGATCTCAGGTCAGATCTGAATCTCTCCGGCTTTCCCCGCAACCAGAACCCAGCTGCGGAGGTCTCTGAAATTCTAGAGAACCTCCCTGCGGAAGCCACTGCGGTTGATATTTCACCCACTCCCACTGCTCCACCAGCGCTTCCCACACCAGCTCCAGCGTGTCCTCCGGTAAGACCTCTTCCTCCACCGGTAAGACCTCTTCCTAAGAACAAGTGCGAGACCTCTAGACACGCCGGCTCCAGCAGCAGCAGTTCGTCTAGTTCGTCCAGCTCCAGCGGTATGACCCAAAGACAATGACCGTTTATCAGCGAGTTGCAAACCATCGTTTACAATCAGTTCCCAAGGTGTCAGATCGTGCCAGGTTCAACATCATTTTCAAGTAAACCGTTTCAAAGTCTGTTGATGGCGGTTTCCCCGTTTGTTCCGTTTCTAATCACTTGATTCAAAACATTAACCGACATGACAAGGTGTTATTGTACATCGGTTACAAACTTTACACAGTTGCCCGTTTCATTTTGCGTTTTTAAATTTTCTCGTTTTCTGTTAAAATATATAGGAATTGTTAAAATACATAAAGAATCTTTACTCATTCCTTTGCATCACCGCTCCAAAAGTCCATGGCATCACACAAAGTCTTCATTCGAGCACCCTTTCTTCTGGTCAGCCTAAAGAAAAGCTTATTGATTTTATCATGGATGTGTTTGTGAGGCCTTTCTTTACGAGCTGACATTCTGCAAAGACCCATGACCCTGTGTTCAGACACATGAATAGAGCGGCTTTCCAAAGCTCTTAGAACAGTGAGAAGAAAACGACTGGTCCACAGTCAGGTAAAAATAGTCAGGAAGATCTGTCAAACACTCGTGCTGAATCTGACTTGGATGATTTACCTGACAACCATAACAGATTTCTGCATAATACTTGTTCAGAATGATGCTCAGATGACCCACCACTGATTTCTCCATATTCATAGGAAGAGCCGATAGCCTCCGTCTCATCGTGTGTCGAAGAGCTGCCCAACCTTCATGGAAAATCACCACCAGTATGCCTCGCCGACCATCACACAATCCATTTCACACCAACTCCTCAGGGAACTCACCCCCTTTCACACTGATTGTTACGTCTTTTTCAACATTCCTGGTTCTCCCTCAAAGAATCCTCTCATTGGACAAAGGAAGAGGCTATCACCACCTGGGTAGGGCGGGGACACATCCCTAGGATGAAGAGACACGCCCCCATGGGTTGAGGGGACCAGCCCCTAGAGAAGGGGGTCAAGGTCTGGTCCTTGACGGCCACTATCCTGCATGTTTTAGATGTTTCCCTCCTCCAAATGATCAGGATGGTTATCAGGCTTCTGCAGAGCTTGACGATGAGCTGATCATTTGAATCAGGTGTGTTAGAAGAGGGAAACCTCTAAAACATGCTGGATAGTGGCCCTCGAGGACCAGAGTTTGACACCTGTGCCCTAGAGCAATAAAACTGTCAGGTTGATGAAAGGTGCTTCACATTACTCTCTCACCTGCATGCTCCGTGACCTCACCCACCCTGCACACAAACTGTTCACGCCCTGCCCTCTGGAAGGAAGCTACGCTGCACCCGGGCAAAACATCCAGAGTGAGAGACAGCTTCTACCAGGATGCAGTCAGGCTGCTAAACTGCTCCTCCCCAAAATAAACCTTTGCACATATGTGTAGTGTCTCCCATGTCTTGTGGTCTGTAGGGCTTTTAAGCTCATGGGACCAGATTGTTTACATAATGAGTTTTAAGACCGTGGGAATGGTTAAGATAAAAGGTCAACGTAAATATTTACCTCTACTTAAGATGCGTGTTTTTTGCCCTTTGCCCTTTCTGACCTGTACCATATATCCTGTCTTTGTTTCTTGAACACACTCCCCTATATAAGTCAGTAGGAAAGGTTGTTCGGGGTGCTGATTCAATCTGGCTGTGGATCTCACCCAGGCAGACCATGGAGCCTGAAGATCCTGTACTTGTTTTAGTAAACCTTTTTATATATAAACTAGACAGTATCAGCGGAGAATTTCTTCAACATCTTCACTTCATCGCTACACAATTTACCACAATTTTTGGCGTCACGAACAGGATCGGAGTGAAATCACTTAATAGTATATTATGATATATGACTTGATGTTTATTAATAAATATAGTTTAAAGAAGGAAGACATCGGTTGTAGATAAAATGACTTATGAGGATGACACTGAAGTGTTTATAAGAACCTAGAGGGATTATAAGACGTGAAACTCTTGTTTGTTTGTTTTTATCTGTTAATGGGGTACGAGAGTGCAGTTGAATTGAAACCTTCCAAGGACCCAGACGAAGCGACGGCAGAGGCCTGCTCGCTACAGTGTGTGTAGCTCCTGAATCTTGTCTGACTAAGGCCAGTGTGATTTTATCCACAAACTCTTTAACAGATACCTGCATTTACATATATGTGTGTATCCATGCATCATTGTTACATTTTCAATTTATCCTAAAATATATATCATTATAAGAATATTTCTTAGTAAAGGGGTGTTGGTGTTTGTTTATATTTGCTTAAAGTGATGCATGTGGTATACATTAAAGAGTGACTTGGCAACAGACTGACCAGTCAGTATAGTCAATCAGTTAAGATACTGATTGCTGAGGGTTGCAAGTGTGATTTTCATTGCTGGTGTGTGGTTCATTCTAATCTGAGCTGTATTGGGGATTTAACATCGTGAGTATTTGCTGATTTTAAAGTTAATGAGTGTGAATATCGGGTGTAACTTAGATAATTGTTTGCTTTAAGCAGGACTATATTTGTTGACAGTTGTCACTTGTAGGGGTATCTGATTTCTTTGAGGTTGGTAAATTCATTTCGGCCTTCTTGACTGGCTGTGGCAAACATAGTGGTTTAGAAAAACTAATGGAAGAAATCAATGTAGTTTTTTACATATGGACCCGGTAAAGAAATCCACAACCTCTGAGAAGGTAGTGAAGTTTGAGGAAATGTATCCAGATTCCAAAAGAAAAAAGAAAAAATGACTCATTTGAGAACAAAAGGTGGACTGAGGATCAAAAGGATGGAAGGTTGAGATGATGATGACCAAAGTGATCTGGAGGGGCCATAGGTGGCTATGACCCTGCAGTTCGACGGATATTGGCAAGAGTGGAAAAGAAAGTAGACAGAAGATGGAGGAAAAAGTATGTAAATGAAGAAAGTTCTAATGAAAGTGAGAAAGGAGACAGCAATGGAGACTTAGAGAGCGAGAGCCCGTCATCTTCAAGAAGGTTTTCACCAAGGGTGTCTCATACCAGACTTGAAGAGAGAGACAAGAAGCTTTAAGAGAGGTTGAAAGAAGTATTGAAGAATGCCCTTATACTTGGAAGAAGTTACTGGATCAGAAAGGCGAAAAAGTGTAGGATCAATTGGAGAAGAGTTGCGGAGCAAAGATCCTCAAGAAGTAGATGTGTAAATTGAATTGCACAATAAAATGTACGCCAGACGGCTGTGTGGTAGATGTGCCTAATGATATGACTCGCCAGTTATGGATGACTATGGAAGCTGATGCTTCTTCAGTATTTTGGATTGGAAATCTTGGAGTAGATTTTTTGGAACCTGCTAAAGCATGGGAGAAGTTCATCGTAGCAAACATGCCTGATGTGAAGCTCCCGGAATATCCATTTCATTGTACGCTTAAGTATTTTAAAAAGGCTGATCAAGCGAACACAGAGGAATGGTTGAGTCGTCAACCAAAGCAAATTCAACTCAGTTCGAGTTGTATCATTTTGGGACCACAAGGAGCAGCTATGAAGATAAACAGAGATGATTATTTGAATAAAGAGTTTGACATTGAGAAGAGTGTTCCACATGTACTTTGTTGGTCTCTGAAAATTATGAGCAGAAGCATGTAGGAGAAATGATGGCAGAAGCAGAGAAAGCCGTCTTTGTATCGGTAAAGAAGAATTCTGCCATCTGGAGGATGACACATGAGTCAGTGTTTCGTCATAGCACTTATATTGGGCTTGTGAAATCAGCTCAAGAGAAAGCGGGAATAAAAGGGATTGAACCGCAAATTGAGGGACTTTTGAAAGCAGATGTTTTGAAAATTACACAAAATCCTCAGAGTAATACGCCTTTGTTACCCATACAGAAGCCAGAAGTAGAGTTGGGGCCGCCACTGTGTTACAGAGCACTGGTGGGAGTTTCTTTAATGTATGATAAGGCATCATCTGTCACGATGGGTTATCCAGTGACAATTCTTACCCATCATAGCCTCAGAAATCTTTTGTACAAGGAAAATATACATTGACTATGCATAGGCTTAGAGACTATCATAGACTCTTAGAGCAGGAGGATGTTACCTTAGTACGATGTGCTACTGTGAATCCAGCTGAGAATTTGCCAACTTCAGAGGATGGTGAACCACATGACTCCACCCAAGAAGCAGAGAAATACTCAAGGCTTAGATCAGTCCTGTTATCGAATAGGAGATAAACTGAGTGCTGGCTATGCAGTAGTAAAAGCTCAAGGAATTGAGTTTGTTGTTTTGAAGGCTGAAGTAATACCACAGCTTGTTGTTAGCTGAACTTGTGGGGTTGACTGAAGCATACTTGTTAGCGGAGGATGCTCAGTCTGTTGCTAAGTTCTTGTGTAGAGAAGTCATAAGCAGGTGGGGACTTCCAGATCGGATATCCTCAGATAATGGGAAGGAGTTTGTGGATAAAACTGTAAGATTGGTTTTGCAAAAGTGGGAAATGAACAGCGTCTTGGATTAGTCTATCATCCGCCAAGTCAAGGGATTTGTGAAATTATCAATGGTATTTTCTATGCTTTAAATAAAGAAATACATACATGATAATACTAATAAAATTCTATAAATGAATGAATGATACAAGGGGGGAAATGGAAGAGGTGATTTATGATAGGAGAAATGTGATTTTTACAATTACTTACTTGTACGATGTAAGGCTACATTTAATGTTTTACTATACATTTGTTGTTTTTTGCAAAATACTGCTTGGTTTTCTTTGTTTTCCTAGGATGATATAGGGGGAAGACTACCTTTAGGATGATTGGTTCTGAAGGAAGTCAGATATTCAACTAAGGACAATAAAAATCAACTGGAGGTTGAAGAAGGACACTGTGGAAACATGAACACCAGCGCAGCTATACTGGGAGTCGATGATGTTGAACAACTCCAGTGTGATTTATTGCCGTGTTTTCCGTTGCATATACATTTACAGCAGTGAATTGTTTTCACATTGTAGTTTGAGTTTGATTAATATGGCATTAACAAAATGTAACTTGTGTGATATTTGTTAGAGAATGATGTTGCTGTTATTGAGTTGATATACAGAGACCTCAGAGGTTATTTTCTTTTTTCGGTGCCTAGGGATACTGGGGCTAGGCAGGGAAAGGTCCACTGGAAGGTGCGATGGGTCGACCAGCCTGAAGTTGGACGTTTTTGATTTATTTTTCTGAGGTTTCTATATGCGTTTTCTCAAATATGTTATTAATCTAGTTTTAAATTACTCCTTTCAATTGGCCTGGAGTACAGTATGTGGTCGCCTGGGGCAGAGGGGCCGTGAGAGAATTTCCCTGTCTAGATTGTGTGATGGACATTTCAAGACAAGATGACTGCCTGACAGGTTTTTTGCTCTCACACTCCATAAATTTATTGTGTTGTTGAGGTTATACTGTGGTAAGCACAATTAGGAGAAATTGTTCTTTGTTATAATTGTACTTATGTATGTGTTACTCTTTTTCGAGACTCTTTGGAGTCTCGAAGGGGGGAAATATGTAGTGTCTCCTGTGTCTCGTGGTCTGTAGGGCTTTTAAGCTCATGGGACCAGATTGTTTACATAATGAGTTTTAAGCCCGTGGGAATGGTTAAGATAAAAGGTCAACGTAAATATTTACCTCTACATAGGATGTGTGTTTTTTGCCCTTTGCCCTTTCTGACCTGTGCCATCAACCCAGTCTCATAGGAAAATGTATCCTGACTACGTTGGTCCACAGTGAAAAACGTAGAGGGGTTACAATAATTTTCATTTTATGTGGAACTGTTACATTTTTCCTGCCTATACCTTTTCTATTGGTTTGCGTCCAAGTCACGTGACTTTCAAGATTCTGGCTGGGAGAAGAAAAAACATGGCCGACATTCACTTATCTTTTTAGTGGAAAATTCAATATTTTGAGTTAGTTTCTGTATTAAAATTGGTTTTGATTTCATTTCTAATGAGAAATATATATTTTATTTTCGTAATAGATACTCAGTGAATGTACATAATCACTCGCTTGCTAGATTTTTCGGATCTCGCCAGGAAAATGTGAAACTGTAACGTTTTCATAAAAACACGGCTGACATTTCTCTAATTTTTAGTGGAAAAACCAATATTTTGAGTTAGTTTCTGCATTAAAATTGTTTTTGATTTCATTTCTAGTGAGAAATATATATTTTATTTTCGTAATATTTACTTAGCGAATGTACATAATCACTCGCTTGCTAGATTTTTCGGATCTCGCCAGGATAATGTGAAATTGCAACGTTTTGGCTGCTATGGAGGCTGCTATCGCCTAGCATTTAGCTGCTGCCCCCGATTCCACATAGGATCCCCTTGCTATTTCGCGCCGTCTGACGGATCAAACCCTCGCCACTGCGTGTGTTGCGTCTGAGGTGGATTTGATTACTCCGTGGCAGCCAGAGAAACTAATGTTGACAAAGTGATGATGAGTTATGATCGCTAATATGTTTTATTTTGAAATCTACCGGATCCTCTGTGCATTTAACTTCCTCTTGGGCACGAAGAAGAAGAAGGAGAAGAAGGAGAAGAAGGAGAAGAAGGAGAAGAAAGAGGAAGAGAAGAAGAATGGATCCCGAAGATGTCTTATTCATAGCAGATGTGTTCCTGGATGAGTGCAAGGTAAATAATAATATCTCAGTGGTGGAAAAATCATGCTGCTAATTAAGTTTGGTGGGCGGTTGTTTATTCTGTGGGTCAATTGTTTACTTAGGCAGATCTTCATGAATAAGGAGGCTCAACGGAGGCGACAACGGAGGCGACAACGTCGTTTGTTTGGCTTGATGAGGACAAAGATGGCCGACCTCTGCCAAAAAAAAGATGTAGAGCTGGCGAAGGAGAAAACGAGGCTCAGCCACTGGTTGGTTCTTTGTCTTATCATCAGTAGTTGCATTCATTATTCATTGATTAAGTTCTAAATGGATATTCATACTTTTGCAGTGTCTTCAGAAAGCGTAACACCCTCCTGTGCTCCATCTACTGACACAACAGGAGAAACTGTGACCACCGATTTAGGTTTTTTCCCCATTAATACTTGTTTCCTTATTTGTTATGTGGTAACCAACCCTCACTGTTGGTGACTGTTTGGTTTCAAATACACTACTAAAATTCTGCTTTTTAGATTGCCTGTTACCAATTGTTGCTCCCTGCTGTGACTGCTCCACGGGTCAAACAACATTTTCCAAGGGAAAACAAGTAATTTTGATTGGAATGAATGGTAACTATTTTTTCTTCCTATTGTGTTTTATTTATTTATTTACTTATTTTTAAGAGATAATTATTTTTTCTCTGAAATTTCAGGAAGATACAACCTCTTCCTTCCATTGGTGAACTGCTCCTGTGGAAAAATCTTGCCAGTGACCATAAGTGATCTGGTTGACAGTGGTTACTGGCCAGCCACTGTCAATTTTAAGACCTTGTACATGGTGGACTTGTTCACCACGTATGAGGATCTAAAAATCACTGCCCCAGGGATGTCGCGACAAGCTTTCGTCAGCATGCTCGAGTGTCGGACAAAACTCTTCGGGAGAGTGAGTAGATTCATAATTTAAGTTATCTTGTTTGGATCACCTTTTAAATAACTGATTCAACATTAGGACTTGTCCTTACAATCCCAAAGTTTCAGCACACATTTCTTGTCAGAGCCATTTCTTTCACGGTGACCACGGTGTGAATTCAACCTTTGACACATCATCAGTTGTGTATTAATAACTGTAGGGTTACTTACTGCTTTGTGTTGTTTTTTCACAGAGCGGTAAGATATGTGGGGACACGATGCAGAGGGCCTTCCTCAAATGGGCCTATGCCAAATTTGAGGTTGACAAGCTGTCCCAGGTGCAGCATTTTCAGTGCGCCGCATGCACACCCTCCATGTTGGCAGTTGCAGTGGACGGGAACCGGAAATTGTATCGTTTTAAAAGCCAACCAGGGTGTGTAACATTCATGTAAGATGAAATGCAAATCGCAAATTACTTTTATACTGTAAATGTAACCCACATCTATATATTTCTTTCAAGACCTGAAGGGTTTTTTGATGGAGTATTTTTGGCCAGTGATGCTGAGGTGTCCTCCTTCGTTGATTACATCCATCGAACAACTGGACACGTAAGCTAAATTTATATTTCTTCATGAGTAACAATACTCTATTTTTTCAAATTTTAAACATTATTTGGTTTATTTAAGTAATGGAGTGACATTACTGCATCAAATGCCGTAATACCATGATTTACAGCTTATTTTGTGAAATTTAACTAACTGGAAATGTCTGTATTTGTCGTCATCTGTTTAAGAATCCAGACAAAGGGAGATGTGGTGGCGGTCAGTGGTCAGCAGCACGAGAGTCTTCCAACAGCAACAGCAAACTGGACGAGGAAGGCGTTGAAGTGGCTGTCTGCCGGCATGGGGTTTTGCTGAAGGGACTGAATATGTTCCGTGGGGAAATCTTTGCATACCCCATGTATCTGCAAAAAGAGCTGGCTTCAAGAACCGTCCAGTTTTTTTGCTCAGATGTGGTCTGCAAATATTGGCCATATTTGCAGAAAGTTGCTGACCACTGTCCGGAGATGGAGGACTTGTTGCGCATGCGCCCATTTCTATCCATCATGCATGCAAAAGCGCATTCATGGATGTGTGAGGTAATAATGATAATTAGTGAATATAAATGTATTTCTTACCATTTGTACCTCACATTATGATTCTCTGTCCTCTGCCTCTGCTTTGTTTTGTTTGTTTTTGTAAATGTGTTACAGTTAAAATGGGGGGGGCGTAACCAAGAAGGAGCGGGAACAACAATCGGGGAGGAGGTTGAACAGGTTAACAGCTTCCTCTCCCGAGCAGCCATATGTTCAAAGTACATGTCAAAAGCCGGTAAGAATTTTTAATGTACAGTTGTGTCCAAATGGAGACCACAAGCTGCCATATTTTTTGTTTGTTTTGAATTTAGCACTGTTTGTTGTCATTGTCTTTGGTCTTGAAGTGGTTCTGTTAGAGCTTTTAGGTGTGATAATGCTGCAGTATGAATCCTTCTCCACACAGACCAAACCGGAAGGTGTAGGACCTCTCTATAATAGAGACACTGCAGGTGTCTAACTCCTGAGTAGACAAACATCACCACACACAAATATTTCCCGTATTCCTTCTTCTGAGAAGGGAGTTTAAACACTGATGCTTGGCCTTTGCAATTAAGTTCCATGCATAGGTGCTCCTTTTCAAAACAATTGTCTATTCAGCACTTCTACACTTATCAAGATTCTCTTTATAATAATTTAGCTTCTGTCACATTAATTAAGTTTATGATTCTTTCCACGTTTATTTGACGATATTAGAGAATGATCAATGTAGTATCCGACCTTAGTTCCTCACTGTGAACCTAAATTACTGCACATACATTGTGTTTCAAGTCCGCACAGACATGCTAACAATCCAGGCAAGTGGCTGGAACAAGCGAAAGGCAGAAAGCCTTGACCGGACACTGGCCAAAAGACACACCAAGGTACTAACTAAGCAAATATGTATTATAACATTTTTATTTTTAAATTGTGTCTCTGCATGTGTTAACACAAATATTTCTTTTGGACAGACTGTACAAAGGATTGAAGAAGCACAGAAGGACCTGGAGAAACTCACGGCTGAACTCTCCCTAAACGAAGACACAGTCAAGCAGTGGGTGTGTGATGTTCGGCAGTGGACCTCAGGTAGGCTACTTTGAAAAAGGTTATTTGATGGCATATTTAAAAGAATCATTTGGCTCTGCTCTTGTACAGGGCATCTGAAAAGAGGCTGATGTAAACTGAGATGGGCATGAATTAATTTGTTTGTTGTCCTCCAAAGGAGCAACAATCCAGAATGACCAACAGAAAACCATTGAGAGCCTATATTTGGGCATCAAACAAAGGAAATGGCATCTGTATCGTCAGTCTGGTGAGACACACCACACACACACACACACACAACCCTCCCTTCCGAGCTTATATATGGCCCCCCCTCGGAGCCCCCTTCATCAGAGCAGCAGAGCAACAAGCCTGCCAGCAGAAACCAAACACAGCACCAGCTTTAAATGTGGAAAATGTCCCTGATGCGGAGTAACAATGTCAGCCTCACAGTCACAACTTCCACAGAAACCAAAGTCATAAACCCCACTGTATCAGCAGTATAACTTCTCAGGCTCATATCTTAGCAGGGCTTTGTCTCCATCAGTCAAATGATCCCATGTTTATTTTAGTTTTGTCGCATCACCTCTTCCTCTGTCTTTTTTAAGCCCCTGTATGTAGTTTTTACCATAAAATCTATGGCGTAGCCACGTGTGTACCAGGGTGTGCCAGTGCCACCCCCAGAGCCACCTGGCACACCCAAAAAACTGAATGCATTTTTATTTATATATACAGTATAGCTTTTCCCAGCATGTTTGACTCACCAGGCGATCAATTTGTAAAAATTGTCACCGGGCGAAGCGTTGCGACACCTGCACTGGGCATGTTTACGAAGTCCCCTTGATGACATGTTAAAAATAAATAAATAAATTGTGGCCATGAGATACTAATTCGTTCACACGAAATAGTAAAATGTGTGCACAGATACTAAATCGAGCGTACGAGGCATAAACCGTGTGCTCCAGGTATAGTTATTTCCCAGTTTTGACTTGTGCGTGCATACAGCTCTCAGTAGTGACCACTTGCTATGTACAGTATGCACAACAGACACAACTTTGTTCACCCAATAAAGTGAACTGTTGTTTAAACTACTGTCATGTCTCTTTTGTTTCTTTCCTGAATAGTTTTCATTTAAGTCAGTTTCCTGACCTGTTTTGCCCAATTGTGAGTTACAATGAAAGTAAATGTAAAATAAAAACACACTGGAGATTCTCGGCTTTCATCAAACAAAGATTAAAATTGTGGTTTGCATTTCAGGTAACTCTGTAGTAAGCATTAGGCCTATACTCTAGTCTAAGGTCTTGAATGAATACACACCTGCAAACAGGTCACCGTTTGGCTACAGTCACCTTATTTATGTCAACCAGAGTAGCAGAAGTGAATGAAGAGGGTTTTAGTTTTCTATGTTTTCGCCTCTTTCACTACTCCAGAGGTCTGAATATATGAAAGTATGCTCACATTATAGCCAATGTCAACACCTTTCTATAACAGTTGGACTCATATCTATAACCTTTCTTGTCCTATAAGCCTTCAACTATGCCCTCAGGTTAAGGTTCAAATGCAATAATAATAATACAGAATATTGAAATTGATATACATTACTCTCCAGTAATGTAACCTTTCAAGTTATGTATTTGGTTTAGCTGACAGTATTAAGTTTAATTTTATCACAATTTGGACATGTGTCCTAATAGCCTCAGGTTCAGAGAGCACTCAGAGAGAGAGAGAAAGAGAGAGAGTGTGTGTGTGTGTGTGTGTGTGTGTGTGTGTGTGTGTGTGTGTGTGTGTGTGTGTGTGTGAGAGAGAGAGAGAGAGAGAGAGAGAGAGAGAGAGAGATCACAATGTGTAGTGTTTGATGAGTTATTGGTATCTTCATGATTCTGGAGGATTTTGATCAAAGTCCATAGGCTAGGCTTTACAATAGCCTAGTTAGTCTCTTCTGTCTGTCTATCCATCCATCCACCCATCCATCCATCTGTTTGTCTGTCTGGTTAGAAACACATCCTGTCCATCCATCCATCCGACAGCAGCATTTGGTTTCGGGTTACGGTAGACAGTCGGCCATTGAAATGGAATGCACCCCGCAGCAGACAGTTTACAGGTGGGGAGCGCACTCTATAATTTTTTATTTAACTTTGTTATTTGTTATTTGTCATTATCAAATGGCATGAACAAATAAATAAATAATAAATAAAATATAAATTAATTAATAATAACAAAGTAGCATCACGTATTGACGTTAGCAACGTGCCGCTGATTGACACATGGGTTGCCCTATCACAAAGGCACAGAGGTCAGCAGATTGACGAGTGAGTGAGGGGGGTGTTGGCAGCCTAGAATGACTTTGGTGTTGGCGCTCTCCGACACGACCATTCATATCGTGCATCCTCAAAGCCAGGTAATGAACAGTTGGTACTACTGATATAAATATTATGCTAACGGAACCGAATAGTAGAGATAGGCTAATTAGCAATGTCTAAGCTAATATCCGCTAATAATTTACCATGATTTTATAGGGATGTGTCCAATGACATCGGGGTTTATCCAGTAGCCGATTTGCCACTGCATCAAACTTTAGCTGTAGTTGGCCGCAATGTGCTAGCAGAGGTCATAACGCCAGTTGAAAAGTGTATTCCAAAACCACATGTCACTACAGCAGAAGAAAGAAACGAGATAGGAGCTACAGTAAGACAAGTGATAAAATAATACCTACAAAAATATACAATAGACTTATACCAAGATGAAAACAGAAATCAATTAGGAGATAGTGTAGGCTATATGAGACTTTCTGAATCAGCATAGGTATTTGCTGCAGATAGCGGTTAACTGGACTTGATGCTGGGATGTAAACACCTTTGTAACAGTGCTGTGCATGAAGTGTTGATGTCTGACGTGAATGATTATGCTAAAGTAGGCCAAATTTTAAAAAAAGAAGAGTGGGTGATAATAATTACATAATGCAGTTCCTTTGTCACTTTGCTTATTAAATGTTGATTGGTTTATCTATTAGTGTGAAGATGCCACGGGGGTCAACTACAACCACCTGCGTTGGCTGCAAAACAACCATTGGTGTGGCCACGAAGAAGTGCAAGTACTGCCAGTCAGAAGGAGTCAGCCGAGGAAGCAAAAACTGGCCAAAAAAACTGCAAAAATTTGACGCAAGGAAGGAGACATGGTTAAAAAAACAAAAGAAAAACCAAACCACCACACATGTTTTGGATGAGGCTTCTGTCTTGGTATGTGTTTATAAATGATGGAAAGCTAGTTCAGGCAGACAACTCAAGCTGCGCCCATTCAGGTCAGCTGATCAGTCAGTTGCTCTCCTTGCCCAAATAGGGCGGGTTATTTGAACTTACCTGCTTATCCCTGGCCATGCTGATGCTGTCGCTGCTGCTATTGGTTTACAAACCCACCTTCTTCCCAGCATTCCCCTGTGGTCTCCGTCTCTATTATCCCCTGCGGGTGTCTGCTTCATTCCCTATAACTGCCAAAGCAGATCATTCAGGGATCGAATAACTGAGTCAGAGCCTGACACAAAACCATACATGCTGTGCTTCATCTTGCAATGCTCACCGTTATCTCAATCCTGCTCCAACCATGCTCAAGAATATGCTATCTATGTGGTACTTCATCTCGCCATGCTTACGCTTAAGAGTTGTCTGGCTGAACTTCTGTAGTTATTATTTACATAATTACAGCCCACAATGTTTCAGACATTTATAATTTTTTATTTTCCTGTACATTGTATAATACATATCTTGATTTTCAGGTTGAGAAGTTAAACAGTCTTGGATATAACGCAACTGTCTTGATTGCCAAGAAAAATAAGGCAAACACCTGGACTGCGCAAGCCCTGCATCCTAGATGGCAGCTGACAGACCAGAGTAACAAATGCCTTGACAAGCTGAAGGCTCTCTATGAATTTTTCATGTGTTGTAAGTGTGTGTGATTATTTAAAATCTTACTCCACAGTCAACATACAAAGAAAAGCTGCATAGAGACAACAATTACAGTCATGAATTTTCTTGGTACAGTTGTCACTGAGCAAACCGCAGTGGGCCAAAAATAGCAATTCCCCTGTTGCTGCATCAAATTTGGTCTTTGCTTTATCAAATAGGTGTTTCTTTTAGACCTATTCATTGATATTTAAGATGAATAATCAATTACAATATTAATCACCAACAATTTTACATATGAGTATACTGTATGTTTCCTTTCCTTTTTGTGCCTTTGAGGTTGTATTAACCAGCAGCACACCACCAGTTCCACCATCCAGCCCACCACCCAGTCCACCATCCAGCCCACCACCAGTTCCACCATCCAGCCCACCACCCAGTCCACCATCCAGCCCACCACCCAGTCCACCATCCAGCCCACCACCCAGTCAACCACCAGCTCCACCACCCAGTCCACCATCCAGCCCACCACTCAGTCCACCATCCAGCCTACCACCAGCTCCACCATCCAGTCCACCACCAGTTCCACCACCAGTTCCACCATCCAGCTATGCAGTAAGTGTTTGGAGCCTCATTGTAGAACTTCACAGTGTTTCCCCTACAGTGTATTTGGTGGGGCGGTTGCCCCCCCCAACAGGACCCTCACCAAGAGATGCAAGTTACATTTTAAAAAATCAATTATTTCGCCTCATGTTTATTGTGGCAGGAAGCAGGAGGGGGTGGGGCACACGAAGGTACTACACCCCAAATACAAAAAGTAGAATAAAAATAAATAAGCAACCTGCTCTGCCCCATTTATTTTAAAAGAAAGGAGTTATAAAGCCATCCAATGCGTTGGTATTGTTTCATTACATTCATAATATGTAAAGCACTTTGAATTACATTTTGTACGAAAAGCGCTTTATAAATAAAGGTTGATTGATTGATTGATTATGATGCATTTCTCCTCTGTGACGGGTGGCACTCCCCTGCGCCCCTCTCACACACATGCCCTCAGTGACGCATGTGTTCAGCCCCGTCCACTATGCTTCCTAAGTTTCCTCACCAGCTGCCGTCGCCACTAGTGGACCTCTTGGTCTGAGTGGACCTGAGGCCTGTACTACAAAGCAGGATTTGAACTTATCGAGGTAATTTCAGGGTTAACTCTGGGTTTTCCGTACTACGACGGTGATTTAATTCTTACTCGGATTCATCTCCACGGTAATTTATGCTGAATGGTTAACCCGATTGAGATCGTCAGGTAGAAAAGTTCCGCCTCCTGACCAATCATTCTCTCTTCAATTGGTCAGGTGGTCAGCTCCTCAGATGAAAACGTATCTCTCATAGCCTATATGTGGGAATAGAGAGAGATCTTATAACAATCTGGGAAGTCTTTTTCGTCTTTGTCCCAAGGCACGTCGTGTTCATGATTTCCAAAAACTGTTTTAAATGTGGATAGCACTTGTAGCACTTAGTAGCAGTAGTGTGTTAATTGACAATCTAAGATCTAACTCTGACTAAGATCACGTGGTAATATCAGTTACAGCAGTGATTCCCACTGGCACATTGAGTACAGAATCGTCATACTTTGTAAATTATTCAGTGAGACCCTGTGCCCTGTGAGTTGAAGCATTATCTGTCTGGAAGACACAACTCGCATCTGTATTGAAATTATGGGATGAAGGAAATCTCAGTGGGATTACATTCATTGTTTTCCCCATCATCTTCCAGGCTTTTCCCTCAATTTCTCACCTGTTTGTACATCTTGTAGTCTGTAACCCTTGGTAAAGCAAAAAAAGTGACCACACAGCATATGGTTGAACAATCTCTAAGTATTAAAAAGAGTGCTAAAAATTACAATCTGTATCTTTCCAATTGTTACAGCTCTTAACTGATACATTTCCTTAATCTCAACAGATATGCCTGAAAAGAAGAAAAGTAAATCAGCTGCATCAAGAAGGAGGGGGAAAAACACCCAGAGGTTATTAAGCATTCACCTTTTCAAACCAGACTTCAAATACATTGATTATTTTACCTTGGCCAGATATACATAGGTTGTAAATACTGTATGTGCTGCACACTTGAATAATCAGTCAGTGTGATTTGTGTTTTTCTTCTTTTACTTTAATTCTGTAAATGTACAGATGAAACGGTGCAATACATCTCGACACATCTCTGTCCAACTCAGCAGGAAGTGCTGTTATTTAATTTACAGAGGTGCTCGCTTTAGGGGATACTCTTGTGGCGAAAAGAGGCAACAACACCTACTTGCATACACTGTTTTACATACAGGATATTTTAGCTTTTTAACACTTTGTTTTATGTTGCTATAATGAAATGAAATTACAATTAAATGAAATTAAATAGCCATTACATTAAATTAAATATGGAGGTTGGCTTTTTACATTAACCTTTCTATTAACTTTTTATCCTATGAACTCATCTTCACAGATGCAATGTGTTATCTGTCAAAATGGTTTTAGTACTGTACATTGATGAAGATGGGTCAGGTCAAACTTGTGTACTTTATTTTGCTCTTTCAGAATGTGACCATGGGGTCCTGGAAGGGGACTACTACCCTGTGAAGGGGGTGATTCGGAGCAAAATGCTGAAGGTTAGCTTTACTAGGATTACTGTAAAAGTCATATATGTACTCAGTGGATTTGCAAGCACCCCAACTTGAAACCCCTTAACCCCCCAACATTGATTTTTTTCAGGGGATCAAAATGGAGTTAGTAGAGTGGGAGCCATGTTCACTCTGGTATGACGGACGACTTCTTACTTGGTTATTTTCTCATTTATTTCCTTTATCATCCAATGATGCACAATTACACCCACCACTCGTATCTCTTAACATAGCGGAGCAGAATGGTCTAAAACTGTTTGCTCTTCCCTTCTAGCAGCAACTGACCCGTAAGTGCTAATCCCCACCTATATCACCCTTCTCTGTGGTGCACCGAGAACACTTACTGGCCACATATAGACACAGAAATGGCTCATACAATAGTTTTGATTGGAATATTCTAATACTTAAAGCTATAGTCTACGATCTGAGAATCAGTTGAGAAAGATTGAGACGTTTGAAAAAAGCATCCCGCCCACACACACCCCCCTCTCCTCTGTGCTCCCTGATCCTTCCTTATTAGAACATGGGATTGGATGAGAGAATAGGAGATAGACGTTGACCAATGGAAGCCGAGGGACACCTTTAGCTTCCATTGGTCAACTTCTCTGCAGCCACTAGAGTGAATGGATTTTTTTCGGGGGTTTTTTTGCTTTTTACATTGTGTAGATCGTACTATAGGACCATAACCACCATATAAATGAGGTTGTTAATAATGATCAAACTTTCAAATCGTAGACTACAGCTTTAAGTACTTTAAAACTTCACATAATAGCCTTGACTTGTATTTGTTGACAGCTGTGGCTCAGTGTGTGGGAGTGTGCTTGGGCAAGACACTGAACCCACACTTGCTGGGTGTGTGAATGCGTGCAAATGGTTAGTCTCGGAAACCTGTCTGCAAACAGTGCTGTATGAATGTGTGTGTGAAAGGGTGAATGTCATGAACAGTGGAAAGGCACTTTGAGTGGTCCCAGAGACTATTCACTGCTTCAGGCACTTACTGTAACTCAACTGGGTGGTTGTATTTGGGATGTGGCTTACCTTTAATTTATTTTGTGCAAAACTCCTGCTTAAATCTTAACAAATTATAATTGTGTGTCTGTGGGTACCATGAGATTCATTGAACACATTAATTGTTTTGAAGGATGTCCTGAGGAAGGGTAAACAACTGAAATGTTGGCCTTTTAATAAATAAAAAAACATTGCAAATGAGAAGAAAGTGTTTGAGAGCCACGCCATGTTGCTCTCCTCCTCTGATGCACCTTTCCGTCACCCGGTGTGCAAGAGTATTTCCACTGTAGAATCGAAACTGAAAAATGATTACCTTAACCAAAATATTTCTGTAATTTACTGTTATCAGGTTAGTGTACATGTATAAACCTACTGAATGGAGGTGTGGCTTGCTGTTCCTCATTGCACTTTACATTAGCCATGAATGAAATTCAAAACATGAGGAGGTTAAGACCTAAATTAATAACAATCTCTTTTTTATTACAGTGGGAAAACTTGGCTGCCACAGTGAAATCTTCTGAGAGCACAGAAATTTAAATTATTTTTTCATTTATGTAATTGTTGTTATGAAAGTTGTGAAAAAATAAATAAATAAAAAGACTGAATAGACTCCCACTTTGTCTCTCATCTCTTTGTCTCTTGATACATTAATAGACTGATAGATGGATATTGCCCAGTTCCATGAATAATATTAACTAACCTCCAACAAGAACTTGATCATACACCAGAAATAATTTATTACTAAGACCAGACACATAGTGGCAGCACTGTGTCTGTCATAGGTCAGAAAAAAAATCACACTGAAATGCCTGGCTATTTATTGAAACATCGTGAACGAGGAGTAATACTACACCAGTCCATAGTCTTATAAAGTGAAAAATATTAAACAGTTAATGATTCAAACAAGCAAGCTGAAAGGGTTTCCTCTTCTCCTCCTCGATAGGGGTCATTACATGTCAAAACCCATCAATGAGATCGCACCAAACAGGAAGTTAAATGCACAGAGGATCCGGTAGATTTCAAAATAAAACATATTAGCGATCATAACTCATCATCACTTTGTCAACATTAGTTTCTCTGGCTGCCACGGAGTAATCAAATCCACCTCAGACGCAACACACGCAGTGGCGAGGGTTTGATCCGTCAGACGGAGCGAAATAGCAAGGGGATCCTATGTGGAATCGGGGGCAGCAGCTAAATGCTAGGCGATAGCAGCCTCCATAGCAGCCAAAACGTTGCAATTTCACATTATCCTGGCGAGATCCGAAAAATCTAGCAAGCGAGTGATTATGTACATTCGCTAAGTAAATATTACGAAAATAAAATATATATTTCTCACTAGAAATGAAATCAAAACCAATTTAAATGCAGAAACTAACTCAGAATATTGATTTTTCCACTAAAAATTAGAAAAATGTCAGCCATGTTTTTATGAAAACGTTACAATTTCACATTTTCCTGGCGAGATCCGAAAAAAACTTTGCAAAAAACGAGCAAGCGAGTGATTATGTACATTCACCGAGTATCTATTACGAAAATAAAATATATATTTCTCATTAGAAATGTAATCAAAACCAATTTTAATACAGAAACTAACTCAAAATATTGAGTTTTCCACTAAAAAGATAAGTGAATGTCGGCCATGTTTTTTCTTCTCTCAGCCAGAATCTTGAAAGTCACGTGACTTGGACGCAAACCAATAGAAAAGGTATAGGCAGGAAAAATGTAACAGTTCCACATAAAATGAAAATTATTGTAACCCCTCTACGTTTTTCACTGTGGACCAACGTAGTCAGGATACATTTTCCTATGAGACTGGGTGCCATATATCCTGTCTTTGTTTCTTGAACACACTCCCCTATATAAGTCAGTAGGAAAGGTTGTTCGGGGTGCCGATTCAACCTGGCTGTGAATCTCACCCAGGCAGACCATGGAGCCTGAAGATCCTGTACTTGTTTTAATAAACCTTTTTATATATAAACTAGACAGTATCAGCGGAGAATTTCTTCAACATCTTCACTTCATCGCTACACAATTTACCACATACGCACTTTCAAATAGTCACTCTGAACTTTAACAATATGCCTTGATGCTGCAACACTGACACTGTTAATGTTATTTACATCTGGTGAATTGTTGTAGCTCATGGAGGCTGTTACTCTGCTGCTGCTTCTTTCATTGCTGCACCGACCACCTTATAGCCATTGCTGCCATTGTACATCGTGCAATATCGTATGTAGGCTTCATTTATTGTTTACCTTAGTTTCATGCTTACTTAGCTTTACATCTGCCTTAGTTTTATTTCCTTTATTCTAGTTCATTACTTTTTTAAAAATCTCACACTACTAACAGACCTGTGAAACTGTTACATTCTTATGTCATGTGATTAGACTGACAATTAAAGTTGAGTCTGAGTATGAACACAACACACAGACCATGGTCTATGTTTGGATGCAGAGTTCAAATATCTGTTGCACAGATTAGCGAAGCAAAGACAGTGGAAATAATTGTGTGTTCTTTTGGCCAGTGCTCCCTGTTCCTGTCAGTGAACAGTAGTGGAGATGCTGTAGTGAACAGCTCAGACTTAACAGTCCTGAGAAGCTCTCTTGTGACCCTGGGGGAAAGGTGCAATGAATAGAAATTTCTCACCTTATTAGGCACAGATTGACAAGCAGACACCTAGCTCTGTAGAATGTTAAGGCATACTGAAAGACTGTCTTTCTGCACATGGACTGTGTCTTTTGAAGTCTGTGTGGTCATTAAGTAAGGGCAGGTACTAAACTTTCTGTCTCTTTTATTTAAAGGTGAAAGAGACCAGGCTTGTTAAAGTAATTTGAAAGGTCACGTAAAGTGAGCACTCCCAGGGGATACAGAAATGCTGCAAGAACTGATGAGCAGAAACCCCTTACAATATCCTCACAAAAAGCACCAGGAAGTCATGGGCATTCCCTTTTTTGGTAAGGTTGTCTTTTTAAAAACTGAATTTAATAATGGCGTGAAAAAAAGGAGGAATAAAGGTACCGGGCATAGATATTCAACACTGAATGATAACTACTGATGAGCCTGAAAATCTGAGACTGAAATATGCAAATGTGCATCTTGCCCTTAAAGGTCAGCAAAAGAATTCAATCGTTTCAATGGCAAAACAACCAACCAAATGAGACGAAGGAGCAGATGTCTCTAAACAACGAGATCACGTAAACACCAGGCGCTGACATTTACAGCCAGACTATAAGATTGCTTGATACTCAGCTTTGTGATTCAAATGTGCAACCGTCACACCTCCCTTTTTGCAGCAACATCAACATCTGCTGGAGGAGCAATTAGACTGGAAAATGTGTGGTATTGCAGCATGCAATTATAAGAAAGAGTGTTTAGTAGGCTCACTGATATTAGAAACAATTGTGTATTTGAGCAAACTTGTCATGTTTCATATAACTGGTCACATGACAGATCATAAACAGGTGATAATGAAGGGACCTTAGTGTAGGGGATTTAATCAGGCCTTTAACATTTAAGTCCACATTGTGTGGCTTGTGTAGGTATGTTAGAGCCCGATATGCAACAATGACCTGAATAGTTATAAAAAAAAATTAATAAAACCCAAAATGTCATAACTGGTCAATAATGTAACAAAGTTTCATTCAGATAGTTACATATGAGGCTCTAACACGGGCGTGTTTGCAGGATGGCTGCTGGCGAGGGCTTAGTTTAATGGATAAATGATTGGTGTCAATGATATGATGTTAAAATAAAGGAAACAATATTCTTACAAATACAGCAAGAAAACACTCCTTTCGTGATCAAAAAGACATTCCCATCTATGAGTTTATTAAAGTTATTTACAGCATTTACAGTCTATTCTGACATACTCCAAAACTATGTGGGTGGCACTTTGTTGAACATAGTTCAGCTTTTCTTGCATCCCTAACCCTACCCATAATTAAAAGACTTCTGTCTTTAAGATTTATATTGTATTGTTTTTTATTGTCCTGGTAGAATCACCGTTTGTGTTAGGACAGATTACAATTGGGATCTGTCCTAGGACAATCAGCAATTATCCTGGATTGCGATTTCTACTGTGAGACACACACACACACATATATATATATATATATATATATACACACACCTCTATCTATACATACATGTATACAGTCAAGCCTGAAATTATTCATACCCCTGGCAAGTTTTGACTTAATGTTACTTTTATTCAACTAGGAAGTTTTTTCCTGATTGAAAATTGCACAGGCATCTCCCAGAAGATAAGACAATGTTCAAGAGGCATCATTGTGGGAAAAAGCATTTCTCAGCTTTTATTTACATTTGAACAAAAAGTGGCATGTCAAAATTTGCCAGGGGTATGAATAATTTCGGGCTTGACTGTAATATATATATATATATATACACACACATATATGTATACATATACATGTATATGTATATATGTATATACATATACATGTATACATATACTACGCTCTACATTGAAGCAATAAGCCCTTTAATCGATAAAATGTAAAATTATTACACTATTACGGGAAAAATACTTTGCCAGCCCCAGAATGTAATAACAGACCCAAAATGCAACAAGTCGTTACAGCATCTTGTTACATTATTGACTGGTTGTTACATTTTGAGTTTTATTACATTTTTTTTTTAACACAATTCGGGTCGTTGTTACATATCAGGCTCTAACAAGGTCCCCTAAACTACATTCCAATCAACTATTGAGTCTTGAATCCAAAGAGAACAGTTACTCTCATTCTGTCACAGTTCAGAGTACATGATGAAGACCCAGGTACAGACACTCCGCGTGGCAGGTAGACAGATTGATGCAGTTGTGTATCTTTATGGTGAAGGTGACCAACCTTACACTAGTGCAGACAAACAAGCCCAGCAGAGCTACACTACTGGGAAGGTCACAAACAGGTAGTAGATATAAACAGGTAGAGGTGGCATGAACAGGAACCAGGAGCAAGCAGAGACAGGATGATGGGAACATGAGCTCACAACACTGAAGAACTGATGAAGGCTGGCTGAAACTAGACCAGTTTAATCCATGGCAAGGCTAATAGGAAAACATGTATCAGCTCATCTAGTGGGTCTTGAAAGTTTCACAAGAATGCCAGGGCTTCAGGAAGCAGTGATTGCAGTCATGGACGGAGACAGAAAGTGTATGGAATTATTAAAAACAGAGACTCAAGAGTGAACTCACCACATTTTATGGTCAAAATTCCCATCTCCCATTAAACAAGTGATTAACCCAATCAAAATGATGCCCGACATACTGCCTCCAGTATATTTAAGGTGTCTCCCTCATCCAGTTCCAAACCAGGTTGCAAACCTTTGATGTAAAATAAATGCGCCCTCAACTGGAACATTAAAAATTTCACTGGCTCAGTTCAGCTTTACAGAATTCTTAAGCGGACCAATTTGAGCCGTGCGACTTCCCCCATTAATTCCTTTGAGAGGAGACCATCAAAACGTGCACCCATTTGTGCCTTTTCCCGCATTGAGGCTCCAAAGACACTCAGCACAGAGTTCTGGGAGATGGAGGCAGTGGGACAAAGCCAGGAGGAGGTTATTATGGCAGGCTTTTTCATCCTGACTGCGTGTGGTGACTCGGAACAGCTACAGATGCTTCTGCCTTTAGAAGTGGACTGGCAGCACGTTGGTTTCGAGCATGTGGAAGGCTTTAATGTATGCTTTTTTATCCCCATGCTCACGCTGCATGGCTGTCAAGCAAAAGCAGCAGATAATGAGAGCCAGAGGAGCTGCTGTGTTTACGCACCGTTTTAAGTGAATGTCGACCACTTTTTAGTGCACATCTCAGAGTCTAACACACAGTCACTAACACCTTTCAGAAGTGCACCCATTTCCATCAATGTGACTGAAATCCAACATGTCAGTCTCATGACAGAATAAGCATCCTGACAACTTATAGTTTGAACTTAACAGCATTTCCGCAACATGCTCAAAATGGCCCAATTCTAAATGAATGCAGTCTTAACGCACACACAACATTTCCTGTTTTGCTCCCACAGCCAGGGTGCAGGAAACAAGGTTCCGCAATGTCACGTATTGCATTTGTGGTCATTTTTCACAATTTAGAAAAACATCTTGTAAGCAACCCAGCATTTTAGTAGTGGATGTTTATGCTACTGACACTCTTACATTGCACATCCATTTATCACATTACTTCCTACCCCATGACCCCCAGGCTATTTTCAGGGTCATTTCACTACCTTTAATTTTGATGTCTTACCTTAGTCACTGTAAGGGCTAGCCATACATGCAGCTTTTTTTTCCATTTTACTTTCAAATATGACTATTCAGACTTTCAGATATTTGATAAGATATTGCTTGCAGATTTATATTCACCTTTATATTACGGAAAAGAAATATGATGAAATATGAAGTGTTCTGGCAGTACAGATGACTTTTCAGACCTGTATAGTAGAGACTGCATTGAATCTGGCATTATCAGAATCATGATGGAGGCGTACTGTATGACTTAGACATGCATGTTTAGTGCCCAGTGGAAACGAATGTCATTACTGGAGTGTCCGCATACAGTATCCTACTTGCAGAGGGGGCAAACCGATCAAAATGTTTGCCCCATCTCAAAACAAGAGGCCTCCAAGGGCCAATTTGCCCTAGGTCCCCCAGAGACCTGTGGCCATCTTATGAACACAACTTTGAATTCCAAATCCATTATGTCCTCAGCAATTACGCAGAAATTTGCCGTTTCCAAGCTAAATTAGAAAAATCAGAAAAAATAAGTATGGCTGTTTATTTTGATACATGATAAGTCTACGTTATAGAACGATAAGGATTTAGTGACTTATTCAGCAGAGATGCAGGTATGTGAAAAGAAATTAGCAAAGAAATTACTTTGCAGAGCTTTAATCTGTGTTCATAACATCAGGTTTAAAAGTGTAACTAGGTTTACAAAGTCTCTTAATGAGATTAGTAATATTACTAACAATTAAATAATATCACTGCATAAATATGCTAATATAATCACATCTATGCAATGAGGAGTCCATGAGCAATTTAAACCACAGTAATGGGTAATGAAAAGGATGCAAACATGAATGCAGGATGTAGTCATGATAGATGGATGTTAATTCAGTTTTATTTATTTTTTAAAAATGTCTTGTCCATACTTTAGCATACAGCCTGTGTAACTAAAATTGCTGGGAAGGTCAAGTTGGGTGTTTGTATTTGATATGCACCACACCTCACTGCAATAAGTACTTCTAGAGCAATTCAAACAAGAGGAAGGGACATAATTTTGAATGCAAAGCATCAGTTGGGCTCAAAGGGTTGGCATCTCTCAGTTGTTGCTAAAAAATGATAAATGGTCTGCATTTTTATAGCGGTTCTTTCTACCTTAACGGTATCCAAAGCGCTTTACGATGTGATTCGCATTCACACACACACACTCACCAATGGAGACAGAGCTCCCACGCAAGGCGCTAATCTACCATTGGAAGCAACTTGGGGTTCAGTGTCTTGCCCAAGGACACTTTGTCATGCAGGGGGGAGGGGGGGTCAGGGATCGAACCGCCAACCTTGTGAACGGCTAACACATCACATGCTCCACTCAGAAACGGCGACTAATAGCAATGACAGGCTAACGCTAACAGACCACATAGGACAGAAATGATTTGTACATCTACAAAAGCATCAACCGCACGACAAGTCCTAAAACCCCTTGATACCATCAACATAACTTCAGCATGACCAACATTAGCATGCCGTTTACACCGATTCACCCGTTGTCATTGCATTTCAAACACAATGAAACTCCTACCCTTCCCACAGAATATAGCACATGCTTTATGTGTGCCACATGTGCGACATTAATGCAAAACCTTATATCAGAGATGACATCCTGACAAACTCGTGTCCAAACAAGATTTAATCAGTAATAATACTCATCAGCCACATAGGCTCATGAGAAGGGACATCTCACACCTGTTTAATTTTTTCCCTCTGTAAAATTATAATCATTACAGTCTGATACATTTTTCATCCAAATCCATCAGCTGTCACTGATTCCCAAA
The DNA here is from genome assembly GCA_024666655.1 of Dascyllus trimaculatus. Lineage (NCBI taxonomy): Eukaryota > Metazoa > Chordata > Actinopteri > Pomacentridae > Dascyllus > Dascyllus trimaculatus. Next base: position 28,830 of record JAMOIN010001490.1, read on the forward strand.
CTGAAACGCGAAACACACAGACACGGAGGCCGACAAACATTTGGATTATTCATCAAACAGCCATGAATACATTCAGCCGTCTGACCAGGATCAGACCGAGATTGAAAAACCGATCCTGGACGTTGTTGCCCAGACCAGCCCACAGATACTCCACCACCCCCTCCCACCGACATGCAATCAAACGCACCAGCTCTTACCTGGCCACTCTAAGCATAATGGATGGACACTTTAGGCTACTCCAACACTGATACAGAGCTATTTTAAGAGCAAGTGAAAGGCTTGTCACCACCACTGTGAGGAGACCATAATGGGATCAGACTATTGTACTGTGCAGTCACTGTTTCATGATGAGTATCTATACTTGAACAGGCCGTTTAATCCATTTCAGCACAGTAAGAACGTCAGATAACGCCAATGACAATGTGATTACTTGAATTTAACCTTGAAAATTTGAGGACTAAGTCTTCAAGGTGTCCATCCATTATCTCTACTCACTTCATGCTGTAGAGAGACTGGAGCCTATTCTGACAAAGATGGACAACCATTCACAGTCACACCTACAGCCAATTTACAGTCAACAATTAAGCTGAAATGCATGCCTTTTGACTGTGGGAAGCTGCAACATGTGGGGAAAACAAATGTACATTTTGAGTCTGCTGCCAAGGAACAGAACATTACTCCTGGTCTGGCAGTTGCTGGTCTGTAAACAAATAGTTCAAGTATAGAAATCCCTTTTTATCAAATAATTATGGAGTCAGTTTTCTGTAACATTCCTGAAAAAAAAAATAAAAGCTTATTACATTTTTTAAATTAGTTTTTTAAACTTTTAATTTGAAATGCGAGTGTTCAGTTTGTGTAAACAGTGTAATGCAGTGACTTTAATAAAAAAAACCCTCAGGTGAAAAGCTTTTTTATGTCGTTAACATGCCCACATGGTGTTTTTGATATGCAGGGAGACATAAATAAGCGGTCAACACCATGGCTGAGCATTTCCACCTTGAAGCTGCAGCGTACCAAAGACAGTCTCAAAAACACAGATTCACTCTTTCAGGGTTTCATATGCAACAAACTTGAAGAGCCAAACTCACAGGACGAGGCTTTCTGCATCATTATTCTCTTCAGAATCAGTTTCTGGTTCAAACATTCATGTGTGGATTACTTCATTACAAATTGCCATTGTGTAGCGGTGAAGTTTTACAGTGTTTGAGCAGAGCTGTGATAGAGCTGGTGTGCTCCAGCTGCAGTAAGTGGGGAGGTGTGCGTGAAGCAGGGACTTCATAGATCCTGATGTTGGGATTCTTTGCATGGAATAAAGTTTGATAGACTGATGAGCCTTTAGGGGTTAAATCAGCAACTACGGATTTTAACTGGTCAAAGAGGAACAGATCAAAAAGAGGCTTCACACATAAAATTAAAGCAATCAGACCGAAAAAAACGGAGGGAACTAGAAATAAATCCTGCCTCCAATACAACCCTGCTTCAAATAAATGCCTGTGACTTTCTGCGCTCCGTATTTGAGAGAATATTCAGTACATAAACTATCCCCAGTGCCACTGCATGTTGGTTCTGGGTGCAGTCTGAAACTTAAAGTAGTTGAGAGACAAATACATGCTAAACCATAACAACTAAACTCAGCACACGCAGCGATTCCTTCTTTTCGATGCCCGTCACCACATGTGGATGTGGGCTGAATCAGAGTGAGCCTACGAGGCATCGCTCGCTCTTGTTTGTGTACTGCTAAAAAATAAAGAAATCCATAAAGATAATGGGCTGCTCCAAGTTGCCCACCAGGGTGGGGTGTGGTGATGGGCAGTCCAACTATGCGTTTCCTCTTAAAGAGGCAATCCTTCCTGCAGGTTCAGAGTAAAACATCCAGCACCTTCATAAAAACAGTTAAAAAACCAAAAATCTATGTTTCTGACCAGATCACTCAAGCGAAAAGCTAATTCACCCTGAGCTAACATCTTCCACACAGTGCTGTTGTGACTCCTGTTGTAGGCAGTGAAACAGCCTTTCATGTACTTTTCTTTCAGTAATCACTCATTTGAGTCATTGGGTTTGCTGCCTCTCACATGACGCCACACTGAATCTCCTCCATTGGTGTAGGCCGTTTTTACATTCACTGGGTGCCAATAACAACAAGGAAGTCAAGTTTTTTTGTGTTTTTTTTTTTCTCGTTGTCGATTGCAGTACAGATGAAAATACTGGCTACAAATCAGCCCAAAGCAAAAGTCCGAGACCTGCCGTTCCTTGTGGCAAAGTGGCTGCCAAGTGAATTGATGTAAGGCTTGTAATTTGGCTGCATTGTGCTGTTGTGTTAAATATGCTGTAGTTTAAAAAAAAAGTATTTATTTTTAAATTCTAACTCATTTCTCCTGCCAACCTCAAAAAAAAACTTTTCAAAGCATTTTGGAAATATAGAGGAGCTGTCAAGATAGCCTTTTTAGTTATGTATTCCTTTGATAACAAATACTCTAAAGACTTGGTAATGAGAAACAAGAGATGAGCGCTTGCACAGCCCTGATGAATCCCTTTGCTGTTGTGTTTAGCAGTCATTTAAAGCGCTCCTGTTAGTGCCCTCCTTACAGTTTTTAAAGAGCATTAACAAGAATATAACTCACTGAAGTCCAGTAATTTAGGGTCTTTCATTCTACAGTCGTTGATCTTAAAGTCTATCTTCTGAGGAGTGAGCTCTCCCTAGGTGAAGTTTACTTATTCAAAAAGGAAGTGAGCAATTTCACTTCAAGTTTTTCCTTTTTAGCAGATTTTTAGTGAATTCCCTGATTTACAGTGGTTGACAGGGAATGGATCACTGCTATCCAACAGCTGGCTCAGAGGACTCGTCTGGTAGTGCTTTGCTCTGCCTGTATTGGAGTCTGTTGCGTCAAGTCTCTGCAAAACAGGACGACAACTCCAATTCTCAATCCTGCCAGATAAATCTTGGAAACCCACAATAAAACCCCTCATTAGGCCGTCTAGCGTGACCTCAGTTTGTTGGGGGTGTTGCATGGCAGCATTTCCATAACGTTTCCCCGACATTCCATCTGTCTGCACAGACCATGTGGTGCATGTTTCTGTTCTGATCAGGATAGATGAGTCATGGATGTTGCCATAGTTTAGGCATGACGTGTTGATTAGGCTAGTGCCTTGGAACAGATGCCTTCTTCCTGCATTTTGGTTTGCAAAGGCATCATGCTACAGTCTGCTATTATCGCATGGCTTTATACCAGTTGAAAACAATGTACAAACATGAAAAACTAATTTATTTCAGCTGATCTCCATTTGAGTAAATATGTTAGTGCCATGCTTATAGTGCTAAACCATGACAGGAACAAAGTGTCAAACTAACAAGACAGGAAGAGCTCAGACAGGATTAACGGCTAACTAAAAACCAGATATAACTGGGCAAGGAGAGGCGTAAGGAATAACACTAAGGGAATTGCAAAGACTGACTGAGTGAATAAACAGATCTGACAAAACGCAAAGCAATGAATGAAGTGAAGAGTAGAGGACCAGGGAGAGGACCAGTCATGGCATGTGTCAAGGTTGGCCATCTGGAAGAAAGTGAAGTCTGAGCCAGGCTTTTATAGAGAGGAGGGTCTGATTGGAGGCAGGTGAGCAGCTCCTGTGCAGGTGTCTGTGGTTGCTGCTAGTTAGACAGCAGCTCAGCGGGAAATCAGGAGCAGAGACTGCCAGCTAATCAGGGTCAGAGGCAGGGATCCTGACACAAAGAGATTTACCTCAGTTACCCCAACTCATGTGCCACAATATAAAGAGACAGATATATACCATGGAGAACAATGCCTGCTTTTATTTGCAAAATGGAATAAAAAGCTGAAAACAAGCAGAGCAGTGTTGTCTGAGGCAGGTCTGTCATAACAAGAAGGCTTTCGCACTTTAACTTTGCTGCTAAAACCCAGAACTCCAAGACACCTTTAAGGCTGACATTACAAGACTAAAGCCCCAGATTGATGGGAACTTATTTCTGACGAAAGGATTATTTTAATATTAACCGTCCTTCCCTCTCACATGTGTGAATATATTCCTACCCATTCCCCAGTGATTGCTCACAAAAAGTTCAGAGAGTTCCTACACACAAATCAAAATCTGCACCTGATTTATACGCAGCCATCCATCTCCTTTAAAGTAGCCCTCTTGTGCAGTGATAAACTGCTCCTGCCACATTTGGAACGCTCTATGGAAATCCTGTTCTGACGACTCACAAGTGTGCATTTGCAAACCTCAAACATGCAGAACAAACATCAAATTAGTGTCAAATGACCCAACTTTCACATGGAGAACCTTCGCTGGGGACAAGAGTTGAATCTATGACTACGACTCAGAGACCAAGCAGCAGTCTTTAGTGCCTACACAATCATCACTCTCCACCTGTTGTACTCTCCAGATTTGGTATGCTGTGTCTCTTCAGGAGACATGGAAAATGTGTAGCAAATTTCGTGATAAGCGTCACATTTCATGTCAGCTGTATGTGGTTCAGAATGGTCTTTATTGTTAAGTACATAGCATTAGTCTTAAATATAAAGAGATCTGTGTCAGTTGGGTACATCCTCTGGGAACTATAACTGGTTGTATGAAATTCTATGACAATCATCCAAATATTTTAAGGTTATTTCTGTCTGGACAAAAGTGGAGGACAGATCGACCAGTCAGCAGATTAACATACAATTCCAGATTGCTGGCATGGCTGAAAAAAACAAGTGGTGCAGACCCAGAACCGTCTTCCTTTGAGGCAACTGTGCTAACCACATTATTTTTTCAGTTGTACTTGAGCCTTCAGAGTTTGCACTGCTGTATACTGTGCATTAAATCATTATGAGTGACACATCAATTATTAGTAGCACTACTCTTGGCATGACTACGTCTGCCCTGGCAACCTCTCAAACCCCCCATCTCCATCTCAGCTACCAGTGCAGCGAAATACTTCTCTCTCCTTTATGTCCTCTGGGTCCTTGGTCTGCTTTAAACCCCTGAAAACCTTAATGTTAAATTGTGCTTGAACAAAGTAAACTGTTCTGAACTACCACGGTCTGCTCTGTGTTCCATGTGTCAGGAAACAGCTGTAAAATCATTGCACGGCTGGATGAGCACATGGGCACTCACCTGAAACAAACCGTATACAGTAAATACCCACCACAGCTCAGCAGTAAGTCTGTTGACTATTCTAAAGGGAGCATTTTAGGCTTTTTTATCGACATATAAATAAGTGGCTCGGATGATTGACGGCTCAGTAAACTTTTAAAGTTTTATTTAATGATGCTGGTTGGGATAAATATCAAGTTATTAGGGTCTTGAACTCCAAAATACAGATTTCAAATGAAGACTGCTTAGCTGTCAGACTGTTTAATTGCTAGTGGTTTATTCTAGTCTCTGCTGGGCTGACAGACAGTTGGCAGCACAGAGCGTACTGCATATATTCTGTGTGCATTAAATATACATGTTAAATCTACATGAAAAATGTTGGGAAACAGATTGCCTCGCTTTTTTTTTTCCAGATAACCTATTAAGGCCCTGGGCAGCTGCACTGCTTTCCTGGCGGTAATGACTTATTGCGTGCAGCCTCGTTCCGTCAGCCCCTGCACCCTGATGGAGCAGACAGCTGATTGGACCGAACCCAACTGCCGGCCTCCAATCAAGCCTCACACCTGAGTTTAAAAGGACTGCCAAGCCGACATTCAGTTGCAGCGTTTGTGTGGTGTGCAGCTCGCGCATGTGTCTCTTGAATTTATTAGTTTGTTAAGGATCTAGTTGAGACACTCATTTCATTTGAGGTTCAGGGGTTCGGTTGGAGACAATTTGATTGTGGGAACATTTTTTTCATTAAAAAAAAAAAAAAAAAAAAAAAAAAAAAAAAAAAAAAAAAAAAAAGTTAGTTCCTAGATAGGGGGTGCTTTTCAATAAATCATTCACTCTTGCCAAAACGGCGTCCATCTGCTGGTTCTGTTGTCTTCCCAGCTCACACTTATAGGGAAGACATATGCTCAAATGGGTTTAAAAATGAAAGAAGGCAAACAAAACAACAAAACACATGGGTCTCTGTCTTAATGTCGGTAATATTAAAGCTGGTTGACATTACATCCCAGATGGCTGGGTTGCAGCATGAACCCATATTTGAAGATTAAACGCCTTTTGCCATATACAGCATTTAAACAAACTGATCCTTAATGTGAGTTTGCAGCTTGACTATTTTGGTTCTCTCACATACACTTGTTTCAGCCACTGGTCTATAAAATTTATTTTATCCCCACCTCAAGGCAAAGTTTCATTTTTTTTTTCACTGATTTTTTTTTTTTCTTTTTTCTCATTCCTTTTATTTTCTGTATTGAAACTTTAATTCTTGTAGCAAACATGCCCTGCCAGTCAATGCTAGCCGCTAACTGGTGTTGGATTTACATTAGTCTAAGCTGTTAGAGACCAAAGCAGAGGTCTTTACTATGGAGCAGGATTTGAGGTTACTGAAATCACTTCAGGTTTAACTCTGGGTTTTTGGTACTACAAGGTTCACTTCTTACCAGGGCACTTGATCATGGCAACTTACCCTGAACTCCTAACCTGCTCCCGATAAGAGATCAACACATTAAAATACTGCCTACTGACCATCAGTGCTCTTGGGAAAATGGCATCATTATTCCTAGAAGATCCTGTGGAGCTCAGTGCTCAGATAGTGAGAGGGGTTTTTCAAGCTGTAAGCAATTTCAAAACCATTTCATTGTCCTTGATGTCTTTGTAGAGCGCCGTTATCGTAAAAGAGAAACTGGTCAAACTATAAAGGCTTACAACCTGCTTGTTATAAGATTTGTAGTAAGTCTACTTATTGGTTTGGAGGATTTTATTTGTCCTTTACTTGCTCTCATCTCTGTTCACCAAGCAGCTGAAAGAATAAAGCTGAAACTGACTCCCACACCAAAGGAATTGGGCTGAATATTCAATCACTTAAGTCATCCTCCACATGACCATGAAACGGTGTTATTTTTATTAATTATTCATCAAATGACTTTTCTTTTAATGAGCAGTATAAAGGGACCACATCTTTAATTTTGTCATACAATCTTGTGATGCATGAGAATAAACTAAATCTTCAATAAGAAATCTACATCTAAGCATTCTGTACACAAAGGGGCAGTGATACTGATGAGCATATTAATTACACATTCATGCTTTCTGAACCTTTTTCCATTTTCCCTCCTGACTTTGGTTGCAGCAGTTGTGCTGTTTTGAGCCTGTTTTATTTTCAATTCCTCACTGGTTAAGGATTACAGCTTGATCTTGTGCAAAATATGTAAAGTTGTAGTCGTATGATAACACAAACCCTGGTTGATGAACCGAGTTGCTAACCAGCTTTGTAGGACCACATATCCACACTGTGGTTGTTTGGTGAAGTGAGATAACCTAAAGATACCCTGGGTATGTTAAATTTGCTTCAAAGTACAGGCCCCAGAACTAAGATGATTTTTGTATTGAACATCCCCATTTAAGTAATCAAAAATCCAAATGGGTTTTTGCCACTATATTTCCACAGAATGTATTTATGTTAACATGTTCACTATGATTATTTGGTAATATTAGGTGTGTTTCCAGCTTGTTCCAACACCCACTACTACGCTACACTAGCTGAAGTTCAAGAGCAACTATACAGTGCTGTTAAAGTATTTGCATTGCTGATATCTTCCATTTTATTTAATTTTTTTTTTTTTCTTGAAGGAAAATGCTGTCCAACCCACATTGTCCTACACTGAAAAAAAAAGTCCTTTGAATTTACTTAATTTTAATGTGGACATCGGTCCCACATTATCAAAATGTGGCCAGCTGACATAATTTTTCCTTTCCTCCCCACTCAATGATTATTTGTTATTCCAAAATATTTCATTTACATTACGCTGATTAAATGAATCACGTTGACTAAACATATTATTTGTGAGTTACTGCAGTAACAATTTGTTGTGTAACATTAATGTAATTCAATCATTTCCAGGGTACCTGATTTACAATGGTAACTCTAACTTGATTTCTCAATGGTAATATTATTCAAAAATATTACATTGCTTTAAAGCAATTTCCTTATGTTTCTGTAATCCGAGTTAGGTCTGTAAATCTAACTTGATTTTTTAAAGTTACCTCTATCCAACTGTATTGTAGAAAAAATGGTAAAAGTTTGAGTGTGTACAGTTACATGGCAAAGAATCATAGTTCTGCATTAAAATTCTCTTATACTGAACCTTTTATTGCAACAACAAATACTGCAAATTCTGCATAAAGTGCAATGGCTTTACAGGACATAAAACATGAACCACTTCTCAGCAGAAGTGCTGCTAGCTCTGTGTTTTCACCAAACAGTAAAATACATAAATCAATAATTAACACAAAATAAATAATTAATACAAATTAAAAAAAATACTGCAGCTGTTTTTTTTAAGTTCACTCAGCACAAAAAACAACAATGGATCCAAACCCTCAACTGGTTTTGTACTGGATTCTTAAAAGAAAACACTTTCTTTTTACTATAATAAATTCACAAGAAATGAAATAAAAAAGCAGTCAAATTGTAACTGCAATACCAAAAATGCTTTGAAAAAATATTCAAATGTCTTGTGGTGTATTACTCACAGTGCAGTAACTGCATTTCACTTGAAGAAACTTTAAAATAAAGCAATGCTTTGCTAGAAAGTTAACCATTAACCAGGTATAGCACAGGTCAGCAGGGTAGCTGAGACATACATCAGTCTGAACAAAATAACAGTAATACTTCAAATCAGCAAATACAAAATGCTCCAGCTGTTGTCAAAGTTGACCAAGAGCAGCAAAAAAATGTTACAAACCCCTCTTTTACAATGTCATTGTAAGGGATTCATAAAAGACAAAGTCAGCTTGCAACAATGAACTTGCCAGAAAAAACTGAAAAAGCAGTCCAATGGTAACAGCAATACCAACAATGATTTTTAGGACAATTCAAATGTTTTGCAATGTATTGCTCACAGTGATAAACAAGACAAATGGTCCATGGACATGACCTTGTATCATTTCAGTGAAAGTCTCTTTTTCACTGAAACAGTCTGTTTTTTAGAGCAGTTGCTTTGTTTGAAAGTGTACCTCCATCTAGTTCCATGAAAATCTTTTGGATTACCTCAAAGGTGCAGCGGAGGTCAGCAGGATAGCTGAGGTTCAGGGCATATATCAGTCCCAACAGCATAGCAACAGCTAATGCTACATTGTCCAGATCTTGCAACACCTTGATGCCTTCAAGGACAATTCCAATGTCCTCTGGGTTATCACTTGAAGCATGATCTTTCAGAACATAAATCCCAATAGTGGTGTCTTCAATGGCCTCGTTGATGGCGTCTTCATCCATGCCCTGTACAATACAGAGAAATGTAGGTAAAAAAAATCTACATACAGGAGACCTATTTACCTACCCCTTTATAGAAAATAATAAATACATATAAAATTAAGCAGTAGGACTGTGCAACATGACCAGAATCTCATATCCCAACATAAATAATTTCATATCCAGATAATGATAAATTTCTAAGTATAGTACGCTTTCTGCAAATTCAGTGAAATGAAATAAGTAGTTTTTTTGTCACTCTAAGTGCAACAAAAGTTTCACAAATAAAAATCAAAAGTAATTTATTGATGCAATCTGCACAAAAATAGCTTAAACAATGAAAAATATCGCTGCAAAGAGCATATGTGACAACAAAATAAACAATGAAAAAATATGAAATGATCAACACAACTGTCAAACAATAGGTAAGTTCTGTAGCTGATGTGCAATTAATGTTTCATGAGTAAAAAGCCAATGAGAGTAATCTTGAGTCTTGAAAACGAGAAGTTGTTCTCTAATCAGAGTCACCTTATATTCAGCATAACATAGTGGTTGCGCCCCTGTTTACAAGTGAGCATTTTCGTCAAACTACTAAGATGAAAATGGAAACTAGTGTGCTGAGTATGGCAAGTAGTATGGAAAAAAAAGCCTAACATGTTAAACAAATGCCTTACTAGTAACCCAGTTGCTCAATAGTATTGCACAGCAAGTTAAATGGAAGGCCCAATATGATTGAATGTAACATGAAAGAATACAATAAAAGATGAGCAACAAGAGTGAAAATATATGACTATGGCCAAGTGAGTAGTTATAAAATTGCTGGATTGGAAAGAAACTGCAGGACAGAGACAAAAAGAATGGTGACAGCAGTTAGAGAATGTGTGGAAATGTTTAGGGCGACAGCTACTAATTTAACTGATTAGTCTTCTAGTTGTTTTTTTGATTATTAAAATAATATTTAATATTTACTCAATCAATGGTTTAGTTAAATATATTGAAAATAATGATTAAATACTTACCACAAATTACCAGTCTACTGCCATGTCTCAAATCTGTCAAGTTCTTAGTTTAATCATCAACCATGAAGGACTATTGATTTTATAAGATTGTGAAATAAAAAATTTAAATAAAACATCAAAATGATAATTTGTTCATTTTCCATTAATCAATCAATCGTTTAAGCCTAAGTAATAAAGTAGGAAAACAAAAGAGTGGAAGACGAGGAGAAAAAAGTAAGCACTGAACCATGTACATACCACATATTCCTGTAAAAGATTTTCTGGATCTTCACCCATGTAGATGCAGACTCCCTTAATGACACACTCTCGTCCAGCATCTACATCATCACACTGAAACAACAGTTTCTTGATTAATGCCTTAATTGAGCCCTTGTATTATATTTTACAGTCAACTACTAATGTAAACTGTCATATGGATACATATTTCTCAAGAATATAACACCCTTGCTGTGACCTCCAAATCATGTCATGGACATTGACAGGAAAAGTGACAAAGAAAGAAGAGGGAGACAATAATATGAAGCTAATTCAATTACTGAGGAAAGGTCAAATCTGAGACAAAATGACAAGGAAAGAGAAAGATGAAAAATGAATGTAGTCATGGCCTCCCTGCCTTTTGATAACATTTATATGTCCATCTTGAACTCAAATTATGTGGCAACTACAATATTCTAAAACAATCAATTTTGCATAATTGTCCACAATTCTTCCCAAAACACATGGCAAAAATCCTTTGTTTTTTTAATTTTCATGACTGTGGAGCACCTGTATCACTTACATCAGCTATTTGTGCAACAACTTTTTTGAGTCTTTGCCCCAGCTGCCCTCCTCTCTTTTGGAACAGCTTTGTCAGGTTGTCAGAGTGGAGATCCAGTTGAGATAGGAACTTGGATTGAAGAGGGATAGTGGTGATTCTCTTGAATTCAGCGTTTATCTGAAAGCGGGTAATAAGCACAAAGGAAAACAGGTTCAAACGTTAATATCAGGGAAAAAGTCACAATCACACATACAGTAGACCAGGACAGTCTAGAAGGGGATAAAGCACAGATGAACAATATCAGGTGTTTTAGCAGTTTGCCAGTGTACTCAAGATTTTTCTTTTATCAACAGTAAATCCAAAATGAAAAACCCAGTATGAGATCAGCCTTACCTCACTGACTTGAAATAGAGCAGGCCACCTTGCTATTAAATCCTCCACCATTGGTGCATCACGCACAACTTCATGTCTTCTGAGTGCAAAAGTCTTTTCCATCTTGAGTTTCACAGCATCTCTGTTGTTCTTCTTCTTAACATCCAAGAGTAGAGCTTTCTGCATTGCCTCCAGACTCTCAGTTTGTGTAGATGGGTATGCTGGACAAAAATTCACCTCCGCTCTCTTTGCCTTTTTGACACCAAAAGCTGCAAAGCGCTTTCCTGCACGTTTGTTTTTTAATGAGTTCACTGTCACTTCTGGGCAGCCAAGTTTTCTCAGGTGTGTTCGGTAGTTTGAAAGTTTATATTTTAGGCTGGTTTTCCATCCACCACATCCAGTGGAGGACCCCTTCTCAGTTAAACATGGATGCGCCTTGATGAGACTCCGGGCTACCTGTTCCATCTCCTTATCAGTGACATAGACTTTATACTTCACAATTTCCTGTACTAAACCGTTGAGGATGTCTGACTTCAACTTGGGATCTGGAAAGTGTACAGTGCCATTATGAGCATAAGCTAAATTTGCCTGCTCAAGTTTTATTTCCGCATCGTAGGAAAACTGTGGAACATGAAAAACAGGAGGCCAAGAGGACCGTGAGCTAGCAGACTCAGATGAGGTCAACACAGGAGGCCAAGAAGACTGTGAGCTAGCAGACTCACATGAGGTCAATACATCTGTATCCACAGATCCACCTGATATGGACAAAGTGTCACTTTTGGAGGAAGGACTGAATGCTTTGAAGTTTGGGACTGGATTGAGAACAGTAGATGGTTCAGCATGCTGCACAGCAATGGGCCCTGACATATCAATGATTCTAAGAGTACCTTTGTCTTCCACCTCTGAAAGTGAGGTAAGGTTAAGGAACTCATTTCCAAACAAGGAGTCCTGAAACTGAAGTCTAAAATCGCCATGAAGTCCACATTGTCTCTTGACTTCTACAATAAGGTCATCAATGGATGAAGGAAGTCCATGGGATAGAGTCAACCTCTGAGAGCTGCCATCTTTAAGGATGATCTTAAGGATCACAGGGGTCCCCATCTTCTATGCTGCTTACTCTGCAAATACACAAAACAAAAGATTAAGACAGTTATAAATGATAGATTTCAAAGCAAGTGATAAAACCTTGCTTACTTTTCAATTAATTAGTGCAAGCAGGTAAATCTAAAGAAAACAACCACTGGTTAAAAATGGAATAGGAGGAAAATCAAGGAGAAAAAGAACAAATAGGAGATAAACAGCAGAAAAAAGGATGGCTGCACACATGGGAGAGTTAAATTTAATATTAAAAACCTTTTAAAGAAACACTTTAATTTTACACTTAAGGTTTGTTTTTTGTTTTTTAAAAAAAAAGAAAAGTCACTTATTTTCTCAATTCAAATGATCACTGCAGGTCAGTATAAAGGACAGTACTGTACATCTGGTCCATGTCAGGGGTCAGTGTTTGGTATAATATATCATATGAACTGTTGTTGTTAGTTTACATTAGATCAGCTGCTGCTGATATAAATCTAACCAGGACTTTTTATCTCAGACTTCAGAACAGCCAAGTGCAGTAGCCCAGTATAAAAACAGGATTCACTTTAGAGTTTTAACATCAGAAATGCTACCTTTGCTGCAAAGGAACTTCAGTTTTGTGGACAACCATATATTAAAAACATTTGTTGAAATTATGACCTCATGACTTGAAATTACTTTTTCCTGATTTTTTAAACATGTTATGTTTATGTTATGTAGTAAAAACCTCATTAATTACATTTTGAAATTTCAATGTAAACATATAAATAACTTATTACAAATTGTCAAATTCCCATAGTTGATAGCGCACCTTTTATTTCAATATGTCGTTTCAAAGTCACCATGCGGGCTGATCCAATCTTGTAGTCAACAAGTGGATAAGTATCAAGGAGTTCAGTGAATGCCACGAGACAAAATGTTTTTGTGGGTGCTGAAGTGAGTTCAAAGGCTCTATAATGCTCTCTGTACCAACCACAGAGCTCTTTGACAATGTAGAACACACTCTCATGTAAAATACAAATTTGGTCAATTTCACTGAATTCAGGCAATCCATCTGCTGCTTTGTGGGCCAGTATCATTCCCTTCCTATAGGTTGTACCCTTGACTGTCGCACACTGTGCAAGATGAACCTCATGTGCATCAGAGAACTTTTCCCTAATGGCTTGTGCAATATCCTCATTGAGTAAGTCTACTGGTAGAGTAGATACTGCCGACACCTCTAGGTCAGACTTGCTCAGACAAGGAGAGCTCAGATAGTAAGCAATCATCATCTGATGCTTTGAGGCTAATGAGAGGGGCACATTCTTAAAGCAGTTTGTGTGTCTGATAACATTCTTAAAAAAGCTATGTTTTGCCTCAAAGCGCATTGTCCACTGCCCAACAACTGGACCAAACAGCCTAATCATCTGGGGGTAGTGCTCCAAATAATGGTGTTTTGGTAGCAGTCTGATGTCAGGAAACAACTCTTTATATCTCTGCCTGTGCTCTATGATTTTACATTCTAAGAAAGCCAGCGAGTCATCGCTGTGCACAGGGGCAACAACAAGCTCTGTGATATCCTTCAGAGTCATGAGTACATGCCATGCAGGCTCATCTTCAGGTACAAGTGATCCAACCAAAAAAGGTAAGAACCGGAGTAAACTCCAGTTTTCGTGAGCATTTCCCCCGACTGTTTTTCTGCTGGAGAAAGTTTGTGACACTATGTGAGGTTTGTTTGTCTTGTCAGCCCATTTGTAGGGAAACTTCAGAATGGCACTGTTCAGGTCAATTAATGTGAAATATTGTCTGGATATGAGCACCGTTAAGCATTGAGCTACCTCTACTGGGATTATACCCTCAAAAACATCATGGGCAAGATCGGGTGGATAGCCAAAGATGACATGAAAATGAGACAGATTTTTTGTGAAAATGCATTCCCTTTTCACTCCACAACAACCTGTACCTGTATCTTGGGCTTGTTTGACATGGGTCTCATGAAGCTCTTTGGTTCTCAGACTGAATTCACCAGATGCAAAAGAATGTCGCTGAATATCACTGCTCTTTCCTGTGCAAAATCTACAATAGTATTCCACAGAAAAACTCTCCAAAAATCCGGCAGCGCTGTGTGCTCCCAGGTTGTCAGCTACTACACTGAATACTGTACCTTTAACTGACTCACCTACCAGCGGGACATAAACACCAAGCTCCTCCAGAGTTTTCAGATCTTGTACAAGAGGTTCAAAGCATTTATCATAACCATAGGTTTTAATATCGTCAGTTTTACATAAAACTGACAAATAGATAGATGATAATGAGGAATGAGACCCTGGGGGCAAGTTGGCTAATACCCAATAAACAGCACAAAGCTTATGTTTCTTGCGAGAGGTGCCAAGGGGGTTACAGATTTCAAAATCATCCACATACAAATTTAGGAGGATCCTTGGCTTTTCTCCAGTGAAGAAACTATTTTCCTTATATAGGGAACCATCTCTTGAGGATTTGTACTGATATGACACTTCAGAATCTATTCCCTCCTGTCTTTGATGGCCCTCAACAACTATATCAATGACATCCCTTCTACTTAACAGTTGTTGTAAGGACTTCAGAATCGGAACATACTGGAAACTGCGTTTGTTTTTACCATCAAGAATGTATTCAATTGGCTCTACAACACAGAAGTTCTTCTTGTAATACTGCTTACGCAGATGCGCAGTACTGAGAGGGCCACCTTTTTGTATGGACCTTTGCACAGGATTACCTGAAAAAATTGCATCAACAGTCTCTCTGATTATAAGTTCATCAACAGGGAGGTTCCTCTGATGAAAGATGTCCCTCACAATGTCACAAGATAATGGAACAGGGGCAGAACAAATCAAATGATGGAGTTCCCCCAAAAACACATCAACAGCTGTGCTTGGCACATGAACCACATGCTCAAACTTCAGCAAAGCAGCAGCAAGTCTTTGTTCTATGACCTTCCGCAAGTCCTCAGAATGACACTGACTATTTAAAGAAACAGCAGCGTTGGTCTGCTCAACACACTCTGGACTATTAGCCTCCAATTCATTTGCAGACAATATCCTAGTAGTTACAACTACCTCTGGTTTAAAATCAACCAATGTGTGTTGGCAATGTTTCCAGTTTTTATGCGATTTAAATGTACTATAAATATTTGTTTTAAACTCACAGCCTAAAAACATACAAGTGACTATCTCATTTCTTTTGAGATGTGCATTAATGTGAGCAAAATAATCCCTCTCTGATACTAAATCACTACAAGCACAAAGGTGGCAACTGAAAATTGCTTTCTCTTTGTGACTTACCCCTATTGAGTGGATTTTACTTTGGTGGACGATAAGGGCATTCCACGTCTTAAACGTGCATGGACAGTGCAGGTATGTACATGGAAAGCGACTACTATGTCCAAAATGTGGATGTTTCAACTTGTAGTGATGCAAAAGCTTGGACCTACTTGGCACAGTTTCTTTGCACCATTTACAAATCCACATTCCCTACGCTTAACCCTGTAACACACATTAAGATCATCATTAGTTACATGATTAAGCTCATATCTGCATTTCAGGTATGAACAAAAAGGTACACTGCACTAAATAATTCAAAACACATGAAAACTTCCAAATTAAGTGACAGGTCTTTGAATACAAGGACTAACATTAAACAGCAACTAAATTAGTTTTTAAAAGGTTTATTTAGAATTTAAATATTTGCCAGAGTAAAATAAATCTATATATTTGGTTATAATCAATTAGGAAACAAGCAATTGATCATTCCTAGTTATAATTTTAACTCTTCAACTGTTTTAGGAAATTAACCTCAAAATGTACCCAAAAATCAGATTTAGGGCTTAAAGAGCAACAAAAGAAGATGAATATGACAACACTTACCACTATAAAGCCTTTGAGTGTGTATGCTGTGCAAATATAGGATGAGGGACCTATGAAAAAGAATATTTAGAATCAGTAATGTGTAATCAGTGGTTTGCTCAGTTAATGGAAAGACCACAAACACATAAAATAAAGAAGATGCAACAGGTATTAACTATTAAGGAATAGTACTATTAAGTATTTTCTGTAATACAGCACAATATTGGATACAATGGCAAACTGAAAAATAATAATGTGTGCATGTTAAGACCATGGATAAGGCTATTGCCTAAAAGTAACTATACCACTGATTAGAGTTGAAACAAATGTTAGAATCCTTTAATTAAGTAAAAGCAAAAATACAATTGTCTAAAATACTCAATTACAAGACAAGCAGGAGTCCTGAATTCAAGAAGTTACCTCAGTAAAAGTACATAAGTAAAATCAGAAATATGTACCTACAGTATCAAAATTAAAAGTACTCATTTATTCAGGTTGGTCTCTTTTACAGTGTTAAAGTATTCGATTTTATCGCAAACAAATACATGTACAATCATTTTAATGCTGTAGTTAATGAATGTGTAGGAAAATTTAGACACTTTGGGTAGATTAATGTTGAGTGCTGCATCCCATTATATATATTTGTATCATCTTTTTTATAATGACACACTGTGTAACTTTCATGCAGCCTCTCTACTCTGCCATTCAGTGTAACTGCAAATGACAAAAATATATAAATATAAAACACTTTACACTCACCCAGCACCTTCCACCGTTATATTCTCTTTAGGAGTGAGTGTACCTTTGTTTTTACTGTGTTCTGTCTGACCTTACAGAGCCGCCACACCATGGAAGTGACCTGTAGCTATTGCTATCATTAGCCCTGTGTTTTTAGCAGTCTAACGTTGAACATTTTAACATACACAAAAAAGAAATAACGTAATAACTCGTACTTATGACACTGTCACGGACAATGAATTAAACGGCAGTAGAAAGCGCGAGTTGAAAATATGCAACTTTAGCAAGAAGTTTTTGTGCATCACTTAGCAGCGTGTACGAGCGGGATGGAGAGGAGAGGCCGGGGCAGAGCAGAGCGTCTCGGCTAACAAACGCAGCGAGTCACGTCAGTGTGCTGATGAGCCAGAGGTTGAGGGTGTCAACATACTTAAACACGACCATAAGTCAATTTAATGTACTTACGTTTCAGTTATCAGTCTGGAGGGGAGATGTAGCAGCAGAAAATGGAGTCTTCTTCCACATTTTTTGCGGGAACTACGTCCTCCCGTTGTTTTGACAGATCGTTGTTTGACATTGGCGCACCACGGGACCACCTGATCCAGGAGGGCCAATGACATGTCACGGCGCCCTTTTTTGAATATAAGCCTTTTATGGTGGTAACCCAACGGATTTTATTTCTCAATTCAGTCGCTTTCAGTCAACGTGAGAGAACTTTGTACATTCAGCATTCTCAAAAAACATCTGAAGTCTACTTGATGAAATCATGTTCAGAAGAGGAATTTAAATGAATTTTGTTTCTTATATGTAATACATTTTTGTAAATTGAAAGACCAGCTATTTCCCATTTTTTCAGTGTATGTGAACAAGTAATTGCCCCCTTAGCTACCAGTCTATCAAATGACCACATTCATTTAGCAATTGGGTCCAGCCACACCCACATATGATTACTGCCAGGCTGGTTGAATGTAAACCTCACTAAATAGAACCTGTCTGGTAGTGTGAAGTAGCTAAAGGGTCTCAAAAGCAGCACATGATGGGGCACCCTGATAGCCTAATGGTTATGTCGCGTGACCCAAGTGCAGAGGCGCAGCGGCTGTCCCGGGCTCAACTCCGACCTCGGGTGTTCACTGCATGTCACTCCCTACCCCCTCCCATTTCCGACTCTATCCACCGTCCTATCTAATAAAGGCACAAAAGGCCAAAAATAAATCTTAAAAAAAAAAGCAGCACATGATGGCACGTTCTAAAGAGATTTAAGAACGGATGCAAAAGAGGCACTGACATTAGTCTGCAAAGAGTTACAAAGTCATTGCCAAGGCTCTGGAACTCCAGAGAACCACGGTGAGAGACATTATCCACAAATGGAGGAACATGGAACAGTGGTGGACCTTCCCAGGAGTGGCCGGCCTACCAACGTTTCTCCAAGAAGGCTTCAACATCTAATCCAGGAGAAAACACCCAAATATCAAAAGATCTGCAGACCTCACTGACCTCAGTTGAGGTCTGTCTACATGATTCCACAATAAGACACCAGGTGAAAATGGCATCATGGGAGACTTGCAAAGATCAAACCAGTCCTGACCAAAAACGGCAAAGGTTTATCTGCCATTTGCGGAAGCAAATACCTGGATGAGCCCCTATACTTTTGGAAGAACATCACTTGGAATGATGAGTCAAAGGTGGAACTTTTGAAGACATGGGTCCGTTACATCTGGTGTAAAGCTAATACTTCATTTCACAAGAACATGATGGCTGCAGTGAAACATGGTGGTGGTAGTGTGATGGTTTGAGGACCTGAACTTGTCATTGTTGGAGACATGAATTCTACTCTCTCAGAAAATCCTCCTGGAGAATATCCACCCATCAGTTCATAACCTAAAGTTCAAACACAAATGGGTTGTGCAGCACGACAATGACCCACATCACAAGCATGTACACCTGAGTGGTTCAAGAACGACAAAAATAAGGTTTTGGAGTGGCTGAGTCAAAGTCTGGATATGAATCTGATTGAGATGCTGTAGCAAGACCTTCCAGTTTATGCTGGAAAACCATCTGTGGCCAAAATCAAACTCTTCCACAGAAGAGTGGACCAAAATTCCTCCATGTAAAAGACTGATTACAATGGCAGCGCAACTGCAGTTGATGCTGCCAAGGGTGGCCCAACCAGCTATTGGGATTATGGGGGCAATTACTTTTTCATAGGTGTGATATTGGTTTTAAATCTTAAGAACTATGTTTTGTGGGTTATATCTGTATGATAATAAATATTTGTTGTTCTGGAACATTAAAGTGTAAGACATATGCACGAATGTAAGATGTAAAATACCTGATAGCACTGTATGTAAATTAGGATCTGTTTCTGTGGCTTATTTAATTCATAGTAGGTCTGGGTGCTCAAACCACAGTGAAATGTACCAGTGATGCACACTTTATCAAAAACAAGAAGAAAAATGAGGGACTGAAAGACATTGTATTTTTATTTTGGCAAAGAGCATTCAGATCC
Organism: Dascyllus trimaculatus; assembly: GCA_024666655.1. Taxonomy (NCBI): domain Eukaryota; kingdom Metazoa; phylum Chordata; class Actinopteri; family Pomacentridae; genus Dascyllus; species Dascyllus trimaculatus. The sequence goes on from JAMOIN010001490.1 coordinate 48,499, forward strand.
ACTTACATTTCTGTGTACTGGATTTGGTGTATACTTCATACAAGCCCTTGTCAAAGCCGTTACATTATGCATGGCTTTGTAGACGGAGACAGGGGGGCTTTAATATCCCAACAGGCGCTGACCTTTTCATCAAGAATGAGGCTGCAGAGAGTGGGCCTCTCAAATTAGGCGGGACCAATCCTGTCTAATTAAATGCTAACATTTGGTGCCTTTTGAACATGTTAATTATTTTGGCATTTACTTAACTCTTCTCACCCTTTCCTTCATCTTCATTTCTTATTCCCTTTGTGCTGTCTCACCTCATGGCACTGCTTTTCCCGCAGAGAATAAAGCGTTTCCTGCAGCTGAACTCATAATGCTGAATTCTGAAACTGGTGCTTTTTGGAAAGAAAGTCAAGGCACAAGTGTGGGTTATGAATTTGTACAACTTGGTTACATTCCTTTGCTGGCCTGGTGAATTGAGCCGATTTATCAATTGCTGTAGGGGTATTGAGAAAGGCCATGTAGCCGTCAGTATATCATTACATCAGTAAAACAAGACTTTATACATTTTGACAAAAGAAACTGGTCATAATTTTTTTTTTTTTTTTTTTTTTTAGAAATTTGAATATATGAACAATAAAATGCATATTAAGACTTACACTTTCCCCTGTTGGCGCCATTAACCCATTGTAGGCATTTCTGTTTATTAGGTCTATCATTTTGAGGAACGTTACAGGTTTCCTGTTAAATTCCACACAGATGTGGGTGTTTTTTTTTTTTGTTTTTTTGTTTTGTTTTTTTTGTTTTTTTTTTGTCTGTATGTTTTGCTTTTGTTGCCTTCAGCAATATGCCACCTCTTCCATTTCAGAGAAGGTATAAATGCTTATTGGAAGTATTTCTAGGTTCATTTATTGCTTTATTTTTGTTCTGGATGTTTTATGAGCAAATCTGGATGTACTATGGGAGAAAGTCACCATGGCCCTGGTGTGTTTACCCCGGTGAAAAACATTTAGTCGGCATTGTAACGCTCATGTTTCTGTGGTGTCTATTGTGTGAAGTCTGACTACCTCAGGATGGTCAGAGGCCTGGAAAATTTCATTGTTCAAAATAATGAAATGGCTTTGATCAGGAGGAAACAAATGTTTGTCAAAAGAATCCAGCAGTCCTTCAACAAATTTGATATTTTTATTCCTTCTACTCAGTTCAGCATACATGGGTTGAAAAGAAGTATAAATCCACACGACATTATCAAGCACTTCAAAACATGTTCAAAATTTTCTAATACTTTTTTTTTTTTTTTTTTATACAAAAACTCATCCGTCAAGTCACCAGACGATTGCCTATAGTTTCAGACGAACCCAACCCAACCTGTCTAGGCCATCTGCCTTGACAGGTTGGGTTGGGAGTAGGGATGAGGCAGGAGGGATGGGAGGACAGCAGGTGGGGAGGCCAGCGGCTGCAGATTGGGGACGTTGAGCTCTAGATCCAGAGACATCCATGGAGAGAACAGCGGTTATGAAGACGTTGTCCACCTTGTTTGGAGGGGCTACATAACGATCTCCATAAGCCCACTGAACCAGAGCCATCCTGTCGTTGAAGGAAAAGTATTTTTGTTTAGAAAACGTGTAGCTGAAAAATTCTTCAGGCTTTGTGACCAGGACCAGTTACCTCAACCAGCAGATGGCCCTACTCCAAAGCCTTGTTAAATTCAGGGGTGACCCAAACTCCCGTCAAGGCATGACACTTATTGTTGTGGATACAAGGACCCTCCTGAAAGTTAAGCGTCAGAGGGTAAACGTCAGTTTACCCGAGGCTGTTTTGTAGGGCAGAACGAGGAAAAATGATCCCCTGGGAGGACAGACGACAGCTCTGATTAACCCAAAGTAACTCTGAGGCGCTTTAAAACCAGAGTGGATTACTTCTGGTTGACCTACAGGCTAAGGAAAGCGACATTTAACATGGGGGGTACAGGGATGTCACATCCACGTACTATACAATTTCGTTAGGAGCCACTGTGTACCTCAGCCTGGCTGCACACGTTCTCCTGCCATTGCATGCATGTGGGGTATCGGAGGCTTAGGAGCTTTGTACCCTTGAAGGAAAGCCATCACTGGGATCTTTTTTTTTTTTTTTTTTTCCATCTCAATCAACTGGTGCTCTCTCATGACGACCACTTTAAGTTCGCGCTCTAAAAGCGTAATCTCTCCATGGTGGCAGAGTGCAGCTCTTCAAACTTGTATTGGGTCAGAGGACAGGTCTCATGAGGCTGAAAACGGGGGGGACAACCGTGATAAAAACAACCCAGAAATTCCCACACGACACATCGGTCCCCTGAGTAACCATCTACAGAGTAATGGCTCAGCTGTTTTTCACCCTTGTTCAAAGCGTGTTGAATGAAGTCACCCTTGTCACGAGATACCCACTGGATGCTGGCATGCGAGTAGCTTTTGAACTGTCGGTAATGGTCGGGTGAGGGTATGGCTAAGGTTTTGGGTTGCAGAAAATCGACAACCACCTTCATGCTGTTGTCGCGAAGCTGAAGGGATCAACACCAGTTTCCTGAACATAACCGTTTCTGAAAATGATACAGGCCTCAGCGAGAACATCTACGTCGTTTTGACAGTAATAGAAGGCCTCTTTTTTTTTTTGTTAAGTACCTCCAGGCACCGTCCCGTACCACGCCAGGAATTCTCGCCTACCTTCTTTACTCATTCTGTTCATACTGTAAGCTTCAGCAGGAGGATAGGGACTTTTGGAATTTAAGTGATTCAGAGAGCTAAAAGCATGAGGGAAAATAACTTTTGCTTTTATTGGTGAAACCTAGAGCTTTTGGTATGGCATTTAGGGGCATGGCCATGAAACTCAGAATCAATGTACCTGTGTCTGTAGTCTGTATGTGAAACAAATTACTTTGTTTCTTTGCATGACAAGCGAGGGTTTTTTGACCCAGTTCAATCACGGCGTTCAGTACAATGTAACCGTCTAAACCTTTGGAGTTGTGAGCTACAAAGATGCCTTTGATACAGGCCTCCTAAAGTGCATCCCAAACTCCTTGGCACAATTCAGCCCTTCAGAGTGCCACCTCAGACCTTCCACCAATTTAGTACACACCAGAAATAAAATGTGTTCACCTTTTTCATTGGTAAATGTTTCAAAATCGTAAAAGATTTTTTTTTTTTTCCTAGTCTGTTTCAGGTTTTAGAGGTTGCACGTAACACAGGTGTGTTTGTCTAAGGGATCTTCTAAAGATTCCCCACAGATTTTACATTAAGGTCTGACACGTGTTCGGTTTACTCTGAACAGTCATAGAAACGTAGTACAAGCTAAGGCATTTGTCACAGCGCTAATACAATTGACACTGACAAATTTTTGAGCCTGCAGCCTCTCGACTAGCTCCTTGTGTTTAGTGAAACGGGTCTGTGAGTGACAGGTCCTGTTGCAATCTGTGCACAGGATGGGTCTGTACTGTTTGATTAGAGGCTGGGTGTAGACGCACTGAGCAGTGAGTCGGGCAATGTTGACTCAGGAGATTGTCGAAACCCGTAGCAGTAGTCACACGTGTATGTGGTGCCTAAAAGACTGTTTAGACTTTTAATACTGTAGTAGTGATTTTGATGCAAAAAGTTTTACTTTTTCTGGGGGTGTCTGTTTGAAATTTTGAGGGCTTGTTGACCTATGGTTCTGTAAAACAAGAATTTTACAGTCTAATACGTTTTCAAATTTTGAGATGTCACGAAAGGTCACTGTGGTCTGATCATCCAAACCGGCCCTAGCTTGAATTTCTCTACCCAGCGTACCTGCCTCTGTATCGTTGAGAGCAGGATGTAGCAGATGAGCTAAATTGATGGCAAAACACACTTTATCAGTTTTGTATTACGTACAGAAATCTACACTTTTTGACAATTTCAGTCTAGTATTTTGTTCAAAGGCCTTTTAACTCCTCCTCGAGGGTTACGGATCACCTGAGCCACTAATTCAGGACTAGTGTCGGTCATAATAGACATGTTGGACTGAACTAGATTGTCCAAGAGAGTCTGAAATGCAGAGGTTCTCATTACCGTCAGCTCTTAACATGGTTGAGACTTTTCTGGTTAGATTTTCCACTCATTTCCAATTGAATCACGTCTTGAGGTCTGGCATGTGAAAAAACCTCTTGAAACAAGTCATGAGTGCTTTCCATGACTTGCTCATAAAACAAACTGTAATGAGGAACAGCTGTAGCAGTTGGAAACTAACATTTGTCTTATTTCTGCATTGTTGAATCTCTCTATTGATTACCCTTAGTAAAGTTGAGGGAGGGTTAGAGGTTGAAGCTGAGTCTGGTTGAGTAATCTGACCCCCCTCCTGTTTATGAAACGGATCAGAAGGATCATTTGAACACTGAACATTTTGTAATAGTTTGAGAGCTTCGTCTAACGCATTAAAGCATTCTGTTTGAGTATTTGAGGAGGGGTTGGTACATTCTGTGTAGTCTGAGTCATCTATTAAATCGTGAACGTGACGGCTAGGGATGGTTTGAGGGTGATTGCGTTCATCTAGAGCAGCATTGGTGTTCTGGGTTTAAATGGAGCAGATTGCGAAAATGTGAATCATCTTGCTCTACATATTCTTACATTTTGTGATGAAACTGAGGATGAACGAGTTCATCCATGTCAAAAACTTCTGGGTTTAAGGTTTGTAATTCAAACGATCTATCGCTCACATTTTCAGCCATGGCTACTTTATTTTTCCTAAACAGTAATGCCAAACAACAATCCTAAAAGATGAAGAAACAAACAAACCTCAAATGTAATTAAAACCGTCTTAAAGCTTAAATGGTGGAGGCTGCTGCTCTGGAAAAACTTTGTGAACCTCAAACATCATTTCATCCATCCTGTCGCAGCAGGGATGTGGTGAGGGGTGTCGTCTCAGTGATTCTCTTCTTCTGATAAGCTCTCTGCTGTGGCGTCTGACAGACTTGCCTCTGCCTCCTGAGAGAGTTATACATACACGCATACATAGATTTAGTTTAACGTACAAGTTTTACAAAACATTCTAAAAGTAGCAGAATAATAAAAGTAATATCTAAACTGTTCACATTCAAACGGTGGTCAGTACGACTAGGAACCTTTTGTTCAGCGCCTGTTGGTCGGACTGAAAACCCTAAACACAAAGTGCAGCAAGCTTACCGTTCTGACGCGAGCTCCTGTCTCTGCTTCTACTCCTTTGCCTGCTTCTGTTGCTGTCGGTCCTCTTTGGACGTCGGTTGTTGCCGCTGACGAAGTAGACGAACTGCTGTTGGCCCGGGCAACTAATAATGCTTAAACTATAATGATTAGTGTCAATGTCTAAACTAAAGGTGCTTATAAATGTGTCAATACTTATTCTAAAGGTGATCATAAGCCTAACATGTGAGACCTTGTTAAATTTAGTTTGGCACACAAGTAAAATGACAAATTTAAGAAGAACACGAGGTGACTGACGGCACTATTTTCAACAGTTCATTTAAATGAGTAATCATAAAGACTGGTTTAGTCCAACTGGTAGAATAATTGTCAGTCATTGTCCTAATGTGAGTTCAGTGTTCCTTGTGGTATTGTCTGTGGGAGTGAAATCCCTTTAACGTTATCAAGAGTTTGACCTCCACTTCCTGCAGGGTATTTCTGGCAGGTATTTGGTCCCTCAACTCCTCATGGTGACTGGGGGTTTGCGGTTACTTGACTAAACTAGGCCCAATCCACATTGTTGCTGTCTTCATTTTGAGGTGTGTGTTCTGGGATCCTCCTGGTAACACAGACTTCACACTATCCTGACAGACCTGGAAGATGTCTTCCTTTAAAGTTGCACATCTGGTGGTATCTTAATGTCTGCTCCGTTGATCACGGTGGACCCTGTGTCCAGTCTGTGATTGTCAATGGATGAAACTTGTTCTCTCTGTCTTGGTTAGTTATGGCTGGTTGATCCCACAATACTCTCCATTTAAATCTCATATTTAAAAGAACAGCAATACAATTTTCTGAGTCATCTAAATCGGCAACCTTTTTATTTTATTGTGTCAAGCTGGATTTAACTGTACAAAACATGAATTTATGCCTTTCTGAATTGTCTAGTGTCCCAGAATTCAAACATTAAACCATTATGGAGACTCGGAGACAAGTGCCAGGTTCCATTCCTTCAAACACAAACCCATTTGTTTGGATCATGTTCCAGCAGAACAGCCAACCTTCTCTCCATCTTTCTGCCTTTTCTTCACTTTCCCAAACGCCACTTTTGCCATTTGGGAAATCTCACTGCTGTAGCCTGAACTCCTTCTTCTCTGCACTGAGCCGCTGAGGTGACTGCTGAGCTCCTAACCCCGTCACAACACCCGTGTGCCCTGGAGAAAATTGTAGCTGTGTGTAACAGTGTCAGGATTAGTCCAGACTGCCAACTGTTGATGTCTAGTAACTAATGACTGGCCAACTGCTTTTGGACATTTCCCCTTCAAAACTCTTTCAGTCCAATCTTTGCCTGTCAGTCCAAAACAAACAAAGCCTCCTGTGATCATTTCATGCACGCGTGCACAGTGCCTGCATCTAGTGGGACGGGTAAGTGAGCAGCTGGAGGGCTGCAGAGCTGTGAAAGTCAAACGGATTAATGCTGGCATGTGCAGCAACAGTTTTATATTAAGCCACCTGCAAGACAGACGTGTGAAAGTGAGAAGGCCTCGCTTGCTGTGTTGTATATTTGTAATACTAAACTTGCTAAAGCATTTGAGACTCACATGGCTACTGCAGCACTTGACTTGGACTGTGCTATCTATTTTTAATTTGCCTAATTTGCATTATTTTTTCCTCTCACAAACCTGAACATAAGAGTGGGCACTCCACTAAAGCTATTTTTCATTTCCCTAATCCCATCAAATGGTGTTGGCCTTTCTTGGAAATGTCCTAGTAATCTACTGTCTATTTTAGGAAATGATAAGACATTTACGGAATTGCCTATGTCTTATGTAAAATGGCATTCCCAAGAAGGGTATCCGCACATCTGTTCAAGGTTACTAAGAGAATCGGTCTCTGAGCATACAATTATGGCAGCAATATTTACATTCTTCTCCATTATATACAACATTTTATGTACTAGGTCATGAACAGATCAGATCCTATCTTTATTTCACAATTCAATCGCCATATAACACTACCTGATCTAAAATGCAATGAAATCATGGATATCATGTAATGCACTCTGACCTGTAAAATATTGGCAACCTTATGAGCCACAGTTTTTCCATCTATGAATTCCTACACAGTACAGCATAGATGGAGAGCATATTTGCGAGAAAGTACCACACCGTATGTGTTCCCAAGCTTGGAGCATTTGACTGCCCCCTTTTTTCCAATCGCCTTGCTACAAAAAGAAATGGGTTTCTCAGAAAGAAGGTGGCCTGCAGGTTGAACAGCTGCCCACTTTGTGAGAGTTCAGCTATCTTTGTGCCCCTGGACTGTCAGATTAAGTCCATAGATGACAGACCTGAAGAGAACTGGTCATAACTCTGAAAATCAAACTGCACATTTTAGTTCGGTCTGTTTAAAAAAAAAGAGTAAAAACTGCTTCAGACAGTGAAGTAAACAAAAAGCAATACCAGCAGCAGGAGCATTGCAGTGATGCTGGGGAAAATGTGCTTATTTCTTTCATTTAATGGAGCGTCTCCCAGCAAATCAGAACACTGAAATTCTGAAGGCAATCTGGAGAGCAGACATTTGTGAATTTAAATATAACGACTGGTTTTCTTCTTTCATGGCAATTTGTCACTGTTCAAACCACAAAGTCCACAAGCATGAAAAAATGAACATGACTGCAGCCACCTGTCCTAGTTTCCACTGATGTTCAACCGATTCAAGTGTCGGATCTTCTTTACTTTCTCACATTTTATGTTGCAGCTTTATACTAAAATCATTTAAATCCATTTTTATTCATCAGTCAACATTCAGTAATGTGTGAAAATAATGACTGAATTTTTTTAAAAATCAGTCTTCAGTTTATTAAAAACAAAACTGAAACATCACCTTGATATACCTCAGAGTCTGAGCTCTGCAGGCATTTCCTTTGATGTCATAAATATTCAGAGGATGGTCAGAGTGGCCTCTCCTCACTGAAAGATGGATGAAAACCCACTTGGTTTACAAAAAGCACCTAAATGATTGAGACTTTAAAACGAGACACTTGGGCCTGATCAACTGTTTGCTCCAGACTTAACACCAAGAAGTGAGGCCAAACGGCATCATGCTAAATGGCCCATTAACAACCCAAGAGTCACATTTGGAACCTGCCTACAGAACTGCCAGGCCAGGGAGGGTTCAAGATGTTAGTGGTGGTGAAACTTCCTGTGGAGAGATCTCAAGACTTCATTATGAGTATTTGATAATTGGTGTCACAGACTGCCCCCACCATTTAGAGGTGGCTCTTCCAGTTTAACATGGATGGCTTCCTTCACAGTTCTCATACCATCTGTCTTCTGTCCAGAACAGAACTGTAAGCAAAAGCTTAATGAAGAGAAGGACAGATATCCCATATGAAGACTTGCTCCAGAGAACTCAATTCCTCACACTGGACATCTGTCAATGTCCTTGACTGGCCCAGGCCCTCGAGATAAATTCTTTTGTTACTTTATTTATACAGAGGTAGCAGGTCTATATTCCAGAGTCCATCATGTTTCACTACCATGTTACCACAGCAGCTCAGAAGAGACTAAGCAAACACTGGCTCTAGAGAAGGCCTTCTGCATTTTAGGTAGCCACTAGAGGTTCTCAGCCATGCTTGGAAGAAGAAAGTTTGTGACAATATTTCTATTTAAAAAGCCCTTAAAATTTTTAACTAATGGCTCCACAACATACAGCCTCAAACCTGGGTAATAAGGCCCTCTGAGGATCAGTTGCCAAGGCATCCAGCCAGCTTTGTAGATCTGTTTTTTTGAGCTCATTTTTCTTATCCATAATGAAAGTTGTTTACCTAGTTAACTTTTCCATATGGTGTTTTATATGCTAGAAGACATACCCTGAGCAAAATAAACAATCAGTGCCATGGCTGACCATTTCCATGTTGAAGAAAACCAAAACACTTTTCGGGGTTGTTGACACATTCAATATTGTATACAATATATGGAATACAGTGTGTTCAGATTCTCAAAGTAGAAGTACAACTGCAATAACTTTTATATTGAACAGATGGTCAGAAATTCCTTTTCACTGGTTCATGCATAGATGTCAGTGTAACTGGTTCTTATATGGTATGGAATTAATGAGTCCTTCTTCCCAAACCCTTCTTAGGAGTAAAAATATCTTGTTAATCTCGGACCTTTTGACCCTTAGGCACTACTTCACCAATTGTGCTACCAGAAGGTTAATTGACCAATAAATGGTTCCACAGCAAGTCCACGTGTACATTAAATGGACACATGGATAATAAATGATAACCTAAGACATTACGATTGATTTTAACTTTCTTAAAACTGCAGTGTCCCAATGGAAATTTGAAAAGATTCAGACAGCCACAGCTGTATCATTATTCTCCAGGATTTAACACCTATAATACAAATACAACCGCCTGGATTAAGTGATGGACAGTTACTGGGGCAAAACAAAGTGACCATCTCTGGCTGTGATGTTGGACATTATCTTATCGGTGACCCTGCCTTCCCCATGTAGAAGTGCCTGATGAGGCCATTTTCTGACACAGGCAGCCTCACACCTGAACAGCACACATACCACTACAGGCTGAACAGTGCACAATCTGATGTAGAAATGGCTTCTGGGAGACTAAAAGGATGATGGAGATGACTCCAAGCTGGAGCTGAGCAAGAAAATGCGCTGACCTGCTGTGTACTTCAAAATATTTGTTTATTATGAAGTACAAGTTCATTGAGGAGCTCCGAGGCAGACTTGTACATAATCAGCCTCCTGTCTAACCATTACCTGAGCATGAGGGGACTGACATAAGGGCAGCTTTGCTGGAGTATTTTAACCATGGGGTCAGTGACATCCTTTGTGTGACTGAAGGCATGCTGTTCTATCCTAATAAACTGCCATGACATGTACAGTGTTATTTTCTTAACATACTGAAGTAGCATGCTCTGGTTCAAGTGTTAGTATCTAAACAGTCCTCTTCATCATGCTGTTAACATTTAATTGTAAGTTGTTTGTGATGAGAAAATCACTACTGCATGCTTCTACTTAAATACCCTATGTTCATGATACATCACTATAGCATGAACTTTTTACACTTTCCATAAACTTCACCCGAAAGTCAGATATCCCTTGCCCCTCACAATTTTTGGTGAGTATTGTATGTAGACATGCAATGCATACTTCAATAATGTATCTACTGCACTAGTGCAGTTTGTCCATCTAGCTTAGTGTAACATGTAAAAACACATGCTGCTGACATGTTTCAAACTACGAATGTGTTAATAAGAAGCACAACTGCTTTTCAGTTAAAATGTCCGTACTTGGATGTATGCATTGAACAGGGAACAGTCTTTGTAGATTATAGACAAAACATCTTCATTCTAGAGAGTACTGAATAGTAAATAAGAAAATTTAACCTATATATATTTAAGAATTACAAAATTATAGCAAAAAAGAATTGCACACATACAAAAACAGAAACATCTGTTTTATTTCTTGGAGAACTCCTCCAGGACCGACAGCAAGTGGCCCATTAGTTCGACCCATGCTGTGGCATTCTGGTCCATTCTTGTCATGTTGTCTAGTATGGCAGTGGCCAGGGTTTGGTCCCTTTAGGTCTGCTCCACGAGCCACTCCTCTGACCCCTCCAAATACTCCAACAGGTCAGCCATGACATCCTGCTTCCTTTCTCCTGCAGAAAAGCACGCAAAAAAGTATTGTTACTAAGTGTTTTATATAGTTATAAATGCACTTAAATTCAAGTAAATGTTGTATTTTGCAATTTTAGGATGTGCTGAAAGATGACCTATTGATCATGTTGTTTTTTGCACTGTCTGAACAAGTCTTACTCGATTTGGTCCTTGAGGAGGGGAATGTCGTGGAATAGCTGCAGGATGTCGCTGGAGAGCAGCAGACGATTGGCCATGGCAACAGGACCTCCTTGTCCAAGGCTGAAAACTCTAAAATGAACAGGAAGCATTGTTGGCATGATAGGATTTCAAATCATTGAATTTCCAAGTTGCTTTTTATTACACTGAGTTAATTTAACCATAACCATGAATAACTTTTTAGATCTGTATTAATGAGACAAAACATCAACATATATTAGGATGTGTTAGTAAAGATTAAGAGTTGATTGATTCTTCAAGAGGAAATTTAATGATTACCATAAAGTTCAGTTATAATTGCAGTAAATAAGCCATTGTGTAACACAGGAAGTTTTGAATACAGGTCTTGCAATGAAATGTTGCTGCTTTTCTCAGGTTTCATAGGGTGTTCTTTCATTGTTTGTTGGCTTACCAGTGGCTAACAGGCTAGCAAACAATTGTCAACCTCCTGTGCTGTACTACGTTAGCTGGTGTATTCATAATAATGTGGGCCTATCATAGCTAGCGTATTCCTAGTAGACTAACAGCAGGTTGTGGAGAAATAAAACTTGCCAGAATCGGTGCCGGTTGTCTGGACGAGGGACTCGTCAACTATCGCGTCCAGTATGGCAGTGTGTGGCAGAGTCAAGATCCCCCGTTGCTTGGCACAAAATCCAGGATGTTGAAATGGGGACCCTTTCCCGGCCAACCACTGCCGCTGCGTCCTAGCCCCTTCTTTTGGCCCCTGTAGTCTTAAGTGTTTTCAATTTATTAAGGAGCTGGTCAGCAGCCATCGTCTTGAATATGGGCTTCGTCTTAGAGGCATCCTCCAGCTTCCCTGCACCTGAGAAGACCACAGTGCCAGGAAGTACTGGGTCTGCTCCTCAGACCATGTTGTATTTTCGTGTCCATTCTGACTTTTTTGCTATTCTACTGTTCTTCCTACTTGCTCAGCTGTTTTTTTGTTTTTTGTTTTTTGTTTTTTGTTTTTTTGTAAAAATGGCAGTTTTGTGTTTCCAACTCTGATCTTTGGGCACGATAACCCTTCCCCCAGCTCCTGACGTAGGTGCTTAGCTCTGGCCCAGCAAAGATTTGGTACTTGCTAAGCACCAGTTTTTATCACCTGGAGCCGACTCTTAGGCGGTGGAAACAAAGAACTGGTGCCAAGTCAGGCTCTGGCTGAGAACTAGCACTGGAATCATCTCGGTGGAAAAAGGGTACTTGACATCTATCTTTCATCTTCACACCCTCTCTCCTCTCTCCCTAGCTAAGAGTTGTTTTTCTCTCGTTCAGCATACTTTACCGTAATGTCTTTGTATCACATACGTCGTTGGAAAGCTCTCGATCTGTGCTTTCAGAAACATTGGAATTTTTCAAATTGCACAAATCGTTCAGGAGTTTTGTGAAGCTCATATTAAAAATGCACGAGAGCTGGAGAATGGAGGCTGGCTGGGACTCCTTAATGGTCATGTTCACCACAGCATCATCCACCATTGCTTTTCTGGAATCTGTAGCCATAATGCTGCTGTATTGTAGGAGCTGAAGATTTTGTAAACATGCAATAAATATTGTTACTTTGGCTTGTATCAGGCCTGTTGTCAGGCTGGGCATGCTCATGCTGTGCTCTGTAATGGTGAAGCATGAAAGGCGTATTGTATGTCAGTCCCTGGTCACACAGCAAGCACTTCACCTGTAATAAAAGCATACATATTGGGACTGATAGTTCAGTGTATGGCAAGTACACGATATTCACCAAGTTGACTGCTCATAATAAGGTTTGTATGTGTGAAAACTCAAAGTACTCTCTTAAAAATTCCTTTCTTGCTGGCTCGATTTGTGGCACAACAAACAAATGGAACGGTCAGGAATGTGAATGCTCTTATGGGGTTTTGTTGTAAAATCACACTCACCATAATATATATATATACACCATCACATATGGATTAATCAATCAGCATTTTTTTTACAACTCATTTTATTCATGATGCATAAAACTGTTGAACATATTTCACTTGAACATGTCATCTTTAAGAATGGGGAACACAGCAACTAAAATGTGCTTTGCAGGCCCTGCTGTAAAACGGTGGCTCCCCAGTGACTTCTTTAGATGCATGTGTCAAAGTAGCGTCTACTTCATATGTGACTGAAGAGGGTGACGGTGCACAAACCAAATACAGGAGTGACATTATTCACGGAATAACTGACACACACTCAAACACCCTTAATTTTACACAACTCACAAACCAGTGTAAAAGAAATGCATATAATATCTCACATCAAAGCCCTACAGTGGGGAAAATGATTTACACTGCTGCTTTTCCTGCACTACTACCTCTACTTCTCCAGCTATTCTCCTGCTACTCCTATTTTATTTCACTGACTAACTCACTACAACTCAATCCATCTCCTCTCACTACAAATGCTTACAGCAACCACAGTGTGGTGTGAGATTTGAAGTGTTTTTATGGGGAAGCGATGCATTGAACAAACCAATCACGTGATCTGCAAACCGTGGCCTTGTTTGTCATCGGTCACGTGATAATTTTTTTTTGTTTTCAGAAGTGACACAAGCCCCAAAAGCTTCATCCAACATGCCCACTTTTACTCAAGACACGCCTCAATGCCTTAGTTCATGTGTCCCATCATTGGTGACATGATCGGTATTAAAGCTAAACTGTATTACTGTAGAACTTCTCATTATGTAGAGTAGTTTTACAGTGTTTAGGCAGGTGAGGCGGTGTGCTCAAGCTGCTATGAGTGATGAGGTATGGGCAGAGAGAAGGGCAGGAACTACATAGATCCACACATTCTGAGGGAAGTAACAGTTCGACTCTACATTCAGGCCATTTTAACGCAACAGTGGATTATTTTCATGGAATAAAATGTAAAATCTGTAACTTTGATGCAGAGATGAGTTTTTTTTTTTTTTTTTTGAGTGATATCAATAAATGGAGACAAACTTTAAAAATATGCTTGCGTTTGTGCTTGAGGTTTCCAAACGGGAAAGTGGCAGCGGCCCAGTTATTCTGACTCGGAGCTAGTTTTGAAGAAGTGCTGGTCAACCACATCAGAAATCAAATGAGCACAGATGGGCACATCCTAGGAGCTTCAGTAGAAAGCAGCTGAAGACGCTTCTTAGATGAGAGGTGAAGCGTCTTCAAGAACCTAAAGGATGAATCCAGTTGCTTTCGGCTGAGGCTGCGAGGGTTACCACGACCTGGATGACTGAGAATTTGCACAGAAAGACAGGGGCATGTTGTCATTCTAAATACAACAGGAAGCCACAGCAATTTGTTCGACTGATCTCATCCACTTAGCATTGTCAGTTGTAGCAGCAGTGGTGTGACACGTAGCTCATGAAGACGGATGATGCAGCAACAGTAGCGGCAGTAAGGAACTGATGTTGGCATCTTAAAGTGATTTACTCTGCTTGATTTGTGAGGCTTTGAAGCGATATATAGTTTGCCAAATCTGATATACAATGGAACGAGGCCTTTCAGGTTTCATAAATATTGTACTTCAAGGCTAGATGCAGCTCAGTCAAATCCTGTTACGAAATCATGATGCACATGTTTTACATTCAGTGTGACTTTCACTTCTCACTATCACCCATGTCCATTGCTAATGAAAGCCCCTTAAGAATCAGAAATCAAAATGAAGTCACTCCTTTAAACTTAGGAATTGCTTAAGAAACTTCACGTTGGGTCCTCCTTTGTTTTTCAAAGTAATCTAGGGATGGTTGTATATCTAGGAAGCTAAGTTAAGGGCAAACAAAACCCTCTGGTGCGTCATTTGTCATGCTTTTAATGTCAAAATTGATGATCCACAATCTATACACTTAAATTTTATTGGTTGCATTGTTCTAAAATTGCTTTTTTCCCGTGGTTCAAGAACACTATAAAGGCCATCTTTTTATAGTGATGT